>JAUPMG010000005.1:10190457-10222065 GCA_031762675.1 Pachysandra terminalis
AGTTTTCTAAGGGGGCTTGTGTATACCATTGGTGTACAGTGTAAAGCCACATGTACCTTTTGTAACTATTATAACTTGACTTATTAATATAATCACACCTTACTTATCAAAAAAATAAAAATAAATAAATAACTATTTGACTTAAGTCATTAACTTTGTACTTAATGATTACTATTATATATATATATATATATATAATATCTATGGTATATGAATTGAAATATCATATGTATGATTGAGCCGAGCTTTAACCGAGCCGAGCCTACCCAAGCTCGGCTCATGCTCGTTAAATTAATGAGCCTTTTTTTTTAGGCTCAGCTCGCGAGCCTAAATATTGAGCTCAAGCTTGGCTCATGCGAGCTGAG
Source organism: Pachysandra terminalis (assembly GCA_031762675.1). Lineage (NCBI taxonomy): Eukaryota > Viridiplantae > Streptophyta > Magnoliopsida > Buxales > Buxaceae > Pachysandra > Pachysandra terminalis. The sequence continues at coordinate 10,190,823 of JAUPMG010000005.1, forward strand.
CCCAAGCCTGAGCCGAGCTAGCTCGGCTCGTTGACAGTCTTAGCTGGGATGTAATTTATGTTTTTTGTGGGATGAGGTTTTTTTTTTACTTATATTGGTTGTCTTAAGGTTGCTGTTTTTTAGGAGGGTTGGTTCCTCATCTTTTGGAACCTTCCCCCCCTTGTTGTTTTCTTCTTTCTGTATATTCTTTACCTCTTCTTATATAATCGTTACCTTCATAAAAAAAGGCCGTTGGGGGGGGAGATGTAAAGCCCTTTACTTCCAACCTTCTTGGTTTTTTCATTCGGTCCTATTTGGCAAGCAAATAAATGGCTACCAAGCCTGCATAACATAGTTTATATATGTATTATAGGCGCTACTTTAATTTCTTGCACTTTATTTTCTTTCTTTTTGTTTAGCAACTAACTCTCTAGCGGATTTGCACCCTTCCAAGTCCATGAGCGTCTCCTTCCATCCTGTTGTATCTTCGGCATCCCTGCCGGCGACATGAGCGATCCGTCTTGCTGCCTCCTCTTCATTGCTTACTTTGTGCGCTCTGCTTCTGTGTGTCCTCGTCCTCCTCACTCCTGGTTGGGTCCATGTCTTTTTCCTTTCCCCTTTGTTCTCCCTTCACTTTTCTTTCTGGTTTTCTCTTCCGCCTTGCCCCTCCCCTCGTGTTTCTTTCTTCTTCTTCCCTCCTTGTTGGTCCTCTCTTTCTTGCGTGTCTGAGGAAGTTGGTTGGTCTTCCCTACCTCCCTGCTGTGTCGTCTTCTGCTTCCTCCTTGCCTTTGGCTCCCTTTCATCGTTTTCTCCTTCGATGTGGTCTTCCTCCTCCCCGTTGGCCGGCTCTTCCCTGGAGCTTGGCGCTAGCTTTTCTCCTGTGATTGATGCACCTGTGGCTGCCCTCGCGGGTCCCTCTTGCTTCGTGTCCCTGGTTCAGCTTGGTCTGACCCATGATCCTTCTGTTACCTGAGGGAATTTGAATTTGGCTTCCCCTGGTATTGCCTCTTGTGGTAACGGTCTTCCCTCAGTTGGAGGTTCGGATACTGGGTTGACCTCGTCTGCGACGCAAGCTTCGTCGGAATTGTCCCCTCTGGCCTCGTCTGAGGCGCCCCCTATTTCGCCGGTCTCTGAAAGGAGACCCTGGAGCCTACTATTTCCTAGGAGTAGTAATTGCAGAGCTAGAATGGAGTTCCACCCCCTGGTTTGAACAATGGGTCCTACCTATTCAGGTTTGGGTTGGTGGATATGAGGGACTCTATTCTGGATGAAGGCCCTTGGTATATGGCGGGTAGACTTTTGGTTCTCCGTGAATGGTTGCCTTCCCCATCTCTCTCTAAAGGGGTAACTGATACTCTGCCTATCTGGGTTAAGTTCCTGAACGTCCCATTTTGTTTGTGGTCTAGTGCTGGCCTTAGCTATGTGGCTAGCATTGTTGACAAGCCGCTCTTTATGGATAAGTCAACGGAACTGGGTTCTTGTCTCAGCTTTGCGAGGATCTGTGTTGAGGTGAGTGCTGAGGAGTTACTGTCGGTAGTGAGGGTTAAACACGGTGAATATCTGATAGAGATTGAGACTGAGTATCAATGGAAGCCTAGCAGGTGTCAGCAATGCAAGTGTTTTGAGCATAGCAATAATGCGTGTAGAAAGGGCATGGAGGTGTGGAAGCCTACTGGCAAGTTACTTACTGAGGAGTGGAGGGATAGTGTGGCCAGGTCTGATAATGAATTGACTGGGAAGGAGACACCTGAGGACAGGGTGAACGATATTCAGCCTTCTAATCTTGGTACCCCCATAATGCTTGAGAAATTTACTGAGAGATGTGATATAACTGTGGGTAGCGAAGATAAGAATGTGGGTACTACTATGGCCTCTGAATTGGGAGGCTCTTCTGAGTGTCACAGTGGTAGAGAGTAGGGTATTTCTATCCTCACCAGCAACTCATTTAGTTGTCTTTCTGATCTTGAGTGCATGGAGGAGGCTGAGGGGCAGGAACCTTTGTTATTGGAGGTGGCTGTGGAGCAGGAAGTTGTGTAGGATCAGGAGGTGTGCAGTCCCTCGGACTCTCTGACCCCCGAGAGAGCTTTGCCTACCCCCTGTTCGGACCTTAAGGGCAAATCTCAGCCTGGTGGAAGGTCAAAAGATAGTAAGGAGGTCCCTAATGTGCCACATGAAGATATCCCTGAGTCCAAAAGGGCTACTAAAAGAAGAAGAACAATCGGCAGAGTGCTGAAAAGGAGTGTGGGGATACCCCTGAGGTTGTGGCTAAGGGTGCTAGAGGTTCCTTAAGAAAGCTATCCAAATGATCTCCTGGGGATCTTGGAATGTGAGAGGTCTGAATGACCCTCTCAAACAAAGAGAAGCCAAAACTTTAATTCATATGAAGAAGCTCTCTTTCATCAGTCTTGTGGAGACTAAGGTGAGAAGTATGAACTCCGGTAGGATTATTCAGAATTTGGTTCCTGGTTGGGATTGGAAGTGCAACTATGAGGAGTCTATTCATGGTCGTGTATGGGTGCTTTGGAATCCTAGTCATGTGGATATAAGAGTTATCCAGTCTACTGATCAGATGATCCACTCTGAGATTTACTGCTGTTCTGATCAGACTATATTCTTTGCTTCTTTTGTATATGGGTCTAATGACTTGATTGAGAAAAGAAGGCTGTGGAGATCCCTCAAACCGCTCTACACCTCTAGTGCCTGGATTCTTATTGGTGATTTCAATGTGGTTAGGGGTCCTGAAGAGAAGATGGGGGGGGGGGGGGAGACCTATCAATAGATGTGCTGTGAGAGAGTTCAATGAGACCATTGATGAGCTGGAGCTGTTTGATCTTAGAAGCAAGGGCTGCTTCTTCACCTTGTCTAACAAGTCCTATGGTAGTGAGTGCATTATATCTAGATTGGATAGAGCACTTGTGAACTTGGACTGGTTGAATAGATTTTCTGCCTCTGAAGTGGATTTTCTGTGCCCTGGAATCTCTGATCATTCCCCGGCAATTATTATGATGAATAAGGACTACCCTAAGGTGAATGCCCCCTTTAATTTTTTTAACTTTTGGGTTGAGCAACCCGGTTTCATGGAGCTGGTTCAGAAAGCATGGTCTGAACACTGGAGTGGCACTCCCATGTACATCCTTGTTTCGAAGCTCAAGAGCTTGAAAAAGCTGCTCAAGAGGTGGAGTAGAGACAAATTCTCTGATCTTGAGAGGAGAATGGTGAATACAAAGAAGGAATTGGATGAGGTACAAGCTGCTATTCTTAGCAACCCGAACAGCAATCATTTACTCAATGTGGAGAAGCAGTTCATCTCTAACTATAAGGACATCTTGAGTAAGGTTGAATCCATATATAAGCAAAAATCCAGAGTTCAGTGGCTCAAGCTGGGAGATAGCAATTCAAGCTTCTTCTTCAACTCTATGGTCAAGCGTAGGGCTAGTAACAAAATTGTGAGCATCAATGATGTTAATGGTGTTCGTAGGGTGGAGAGAGGGCTTATTGCTGAGGTCCTTGACCAGCATTTTCAGAATGCCCTTGGTGTGCCTCACCTCTTCATGAAGCCGAGGGACTGGGTGGATATCCTGGGAACTGGAATCAGTGAGGACTCTAGTGCTGTTTGTAGAGAGGTGTCTGCTGAGGAGATCAAATGCTGCCTTTTCTCCATGCCTGATGATAAGGCCCCTGGGCCTGATGGGTACACTGCACTCTTTTTCAAAGCAGCTTGGGATATTGTTGGAAATGATGTAATCAAAGCTATCTAGGACTTCTTCTCTCCAGGTCATAAGCTGAAGCAAGTCAACCATACTATTTTGACCCTTGCTCCCAAGTGCACTAGTGCCAATGAGGTGACTGACTTCCGCCCTATTACCTGTTGCAATGTTATGTATAAATGTATCTCTAAAATTCTGGCTAATAGGATTAAACCATTGCTTAACTCCCTCATTGGGGACTATCAGTCTGCCTTTGTGCCTGGCAGGAGAATCTCAGACATCAGCTTGGTCCATGAGCTTTTACATGACTTCCACCTGAATAAGGGGCCTCAGAGGAGTGTTCTCAAGGTGGTGGACATCAAAAGAGCCTGTGACTCTGTCAGCTGGGATTTTATTTCTGAGATGCTTTCTACTTGGGGCTTCCCTAGGAGATTCATCAAGTGGGTTATGGATTGTGTCACCACCACCTCCTCTTACTCTATTTCCTTGAATGGTGGACTTGTGGGCTTCTTCCAGGGCAAGAAGGGGTTGAGACAAGGAGACCCATTGTCCCCTTACCTATTTGCGATGGTGATGGAGGTCCTTGTCAGAAAAATGAAATTGTCTTCTCTCGAGTCTGGTTTTTCTCATCACCGTGGGTGCAAGGAAGAGGAAATCACTCAAGTGTGCTTTGCGGATGACATGTTTATTTTCTCTCAAGGAGATCAGAGCTCCCTGAATATTATTTGGAGAGATTTGGAGTGGTTTCATGACACAGCTGGTCTGAGTGTTAGTAAGAGTAAGAGCAGAATCTTCATTACAGGGATTGGTGAAGAGATGAAATTAGGTAGTGCTCAATCTATGCAGCTGCAATTGGGCACTCTCCCTGCATCATATCTTTTATATCCAAGAGGCTTTGTTGTAGGGACTGTCACCTTATCATTGAGAAAACTAAAAGGAGAGTGTGCAGTTGGAAGGGAGGAACCTGTCATATGCCAGAAAAGTCAACTGATCAGGAGTGTTCTCATGAGTATCTCCATTTATTGGATGTCTATGTTCATCCTGCCTAAGAGGGTGCTTAAAGAGATTAATAAAATATGCTGTGATTTCCTGTGGGGAGGTGAGGAAGGTAGACACAAGCCTCACCTTGTTGACTGGAAGACCATTTGCTCGCCAAAAGATGTGGGGGGTCTGGGCTTATGTAACCTTGAAATCTGGAACAGAGCAGCTATCATGAGGTTTATATGGCTGTTAGTTTATGGTGATGGGGGGATCTAGGCCAGATGGGCTAGGAGATTCCTCATCAAGAATAAAAACTTCTGGAGTGTGAGATCTCCCAACTCCTGTTCTTGGGTCTGGAGGAAGATTCTGATGCTCAGAAAGGAGGCTTGTGCTTTGGTGGGGCATCAGATTGCTGATGGGAATGACACTGCTCTGTGGTGGGACTGTTGGCACCCCAGGGGCCCTCTTCACCTTGTAGTGTCCAACAGATTCTTTATCAGGAACACCTGAACAGAGATGACATGGTGAACTTCATCATCTCTAATGGTGAGTGGGACCTTCCAGCTACTGATAGCCCTATCCTTATGGACATCTGGAATGACCTCAACAAGGTGCAACTTCATTGCCATCTGCCTCATGATAGAGTGATCTGGATTCCTGGCAATTTGGGCAGATTCAATATCAAGGACACCTATGTTGCCCTGAGTCAGAGGGGTGTTGGTGTGGATTGGGCTAGATTGATCTGGTTTAAGCACCACGTCCCTAGACAAGCTCTCATTTGCTGGCTGGCTATTAAAATGAGACTTCTCACACAGGATAGGCTGATGGCCTTCGGGGTGATTCAAACTGGTATGTGTGTGTTTTGTAGGAGTGCTGCTGACTCCTATTATCATCTTTTTTTTGAATGTAGCTACTCTAAAGAATAGGCTATGTTGTGTTTCTCCACCTGATGTGCAGTGACATTAGCTTATTGTGTGGTGCACTAAAGCATTTGCTGGCAAGGAGTTTACTGATGTTATCAAAAAGCTGGCTCTTTCCTCCACTGTATATCAGAGAAAGGAATGCTAGACTGTTCAGAAACCAATACAGAGCTGAACAATTTGTCTTGGAACAGATGCAGAGGGATGTTGCTGACAAGGCTCAGGTGTCGTTTGGTAAGATACTGGATAATCAAATGAACAAGGAGATGGGCAGTAACTGGAGGATCATGGGTTCGTTCAGCCATGAAAAATGATCTGTGATCAGATAGTCAGCCACTCCTGCTGATGCTTTTGTGTTAAATTGGGATGGTTCTTTCTCTCACAATAGGGGTGGCTCTGGTGGGCTTCTTAGGAACCACTTGGGTGACTGCAGGCTGGCCTTTGCAGTTGCTAGAATGCCTGTGTCAGTCATTCATCATGAGCTTGAAGCCATCTACATTGAACTGCAGTAGGCTGAGATGTGTGGAATTCATAAGATCGTTGTTGCTACTGATTCTTTGAGGGCAAAGACCGTGCTGGAGGAGGACCACTTGACTTCATGGAAGCACAGTTCGATTGTACATGCAATTAAATCCCAGATGATGAGGTTCAGCTCGTGCTTGGTTGTGCATTCATGCAGAGAAGGGAATAGTGCTGCTGACTGGTTGGCGTCTCATGCTTCTGTGGTGGATAATTTAGTGCTGACTGTCTCCCTCAGGAGCTTAGGGAAATTATTCATAGAGACAAGAGGGGTGTTCCTCACGTCAGAAGTATGGGCATCCAAGGCCTGGTGCCTTCTCAATGTTGGCTTTGGTTTTCTTTTGCTGTATGTGCTGTTTGTACTGATTTGCTGTGCTGTGATGTAATGCACAGCAGTGCTTTTCATCTTGGTTGGATGTGTATTGCTGGACACAGCATATCTATGTAGAACTCAATTTCCTTTTCTTCTTTGGAATAAATATTATTTACCTTCCAAAAAAAAAAAAGTTTGCCTGCATATCTCTTGATTTCTGTGATTTCATCCTTCAATGGAATCCAATTGTGAGTCAATGATGGTGTTAGAGGACAGGTTTTTGGCTAGATGTCTTAGCCAAACAATTGCGCGGGTAATTTGGGATGAAAGAAACTTTGTGATTATGGAGGAGAGAGCATAACATGTCATTGTGGTTATGGACAGAGCAAAGTAATGTTTAGGTCTTCCAATAGGTTTTCTTTTCAGATATTTTGAGAGATTGGAGGTCTGCACTGTGTTTTTCTTGTGTGGAAAGGAGGAATCTTCGTGACCGGTCTCCTTTCAGCTGTGTGATACTTAATTGTATTTTAATGTCTTATTTTGGCCGTTTGGGCTGTCTCCAAAAAAAGGTGAGATTATTCACACCTTTTCTGGTCCTATTGAAGAAGTAATTCCTACCTATAAGGCAAATTTCTGTCTTGTTTTGTATGCACATAACTTGGAAGCTGAATTGATCATGTAAATGTAAGGGAACTTTTCTACAACTCTACATTATTTTTTGGGTCAGAACAAAGGCTATACTCCCCCCCCTCCCTCAATAAGAACATGGTTTATGGCTCTTGGGAGCTAGAATCTATTATTCCCCTAGCTTGCGCCTTTGATCAAAGGTGAATATTTCATTCAAAATGGTACTAAAATCAGCCAACGCACTAACGGACAGTTTTGCAAGTAATAGAGCAAACAGGGAGGCATGTTCAATCTTCTGTGTTTTCTGCATTTCTTTGTTTTGCCTCTTTTCTATTTCTTCTGCTCAGCCTTCTTGTTAGGCTGATCCCTTATTGCTGTATCTGTATCTTTGCTCTGTTTCCTTGATAAAGTATTTTGTTCTTCATAAATAAAAAGCACGCATGCATGTCTATACGTATAATGTAAAATTATGAATTTAGATATGTAGGAATTTAATGCTGTAGGTGCAGCAAATTTACTATATCTACATAATGCAACTATATGCTGCTACGTATGTTTGTCTTTTGTTATATTATCTGTAATTATGTTGAGAAATTTTTCTGTAACTTTCCATGGCAGGAATATTAATGTAAGCTCTCAGGCAACTATGGGTTCTGTTGCAAGAGAGGCGCCATTGCCTACTCATGCAGGATTGAATGGCTCTAAAAGTGAATCTAAATTGGAATTGTTTGGTTTTGATTCACTTGTCAATATTCTTGGTCTTAAAAGGTATCCAATTAATTTCCCTTTCTTATTTTTATTACTTTATGTGGTTCTGAATGTTACTCGCTATCCTCAAAAATAATTCCAGTTTTTTGTTTGCTTGGTCAAGCAGAGCATGCTTTTGTCTAATTCTACGAATTGCTTTATGGAACCTATTTTTTTATTGGAAACCATTTAATAATGGCATTCCTTTTTCAATTATAGCTTCTAATGGGATATTGCTATTTCAGTATGACAGGGGAACAAATTGCAGCACCCTCTAGTCCTAGAGATGGAGAGGATGTTTCTATCACTCTTGGACGCCCCAAGGTACATATCTCTTTAGTATGTTACCACCCATACAATGACTTGCATTGTAGTTTTTGACAATAGTAAAACTGGGTGCATAGTGGGGATGACTGTAAGATATGGTATTATGGTGCTCTTATCATTGTGCATTTCGTTCCTCAGATACCAAGCTGCCACTTATTGATAGCAATTTGACCTTATAGATTATTGGTTCATGCATCCTCTGATGGTTGTTTATCTTCTTCCTAGCAGATTCAATAATGCTTGTGTACTCATCAAATTAAGCCCAGCTCTATCTGTACTGTTAAAACTTACGTTGGTACCAAAGATGACAGATGACAGATGACAACACAAGTATCAAAAGAGAATCATGAATGGAATACACAATACAAATTTTCCACTTGATCAGTATAGTAAAGCTTTCCAGTTTTGTCCCGCGCAGAGAAAGACGATAAATATCTAATAGTCATAAAAATAAACTCTTTCAGTAGTTTTTTTAATCTTAAATCAGGTGTCAGACGAAATAATGGAAATTGAATACTTCAAACTTCGTAAAAACCTTAAAAAACAAAATTGGTTTGTTGAAGTGGCTTATTATTTTATTTTATTATTATTATTTTTTTAATTTTTCGAATTTGATTTAATAGACAAGACAAACTATAAGGTGGATTATGTCAGGTTGATAGTTGCGCAGAACTTTGCAAAATCCTTTATGACATAATTTCCTAAACCATTATTTCGATCTTATGATATGGCATGTTCCAGAGACATGCTGCAACGAGACCTGGTTGTCATGACAAGTGGGAAAGGCTTGGCTTGGTCAAACTTTGTGATGTTACCCTGCAATGACACCTGACTGCACACTTATTTTTATAGTGAAGTTATCTATGAGTGTGGAATGCTCTATTTATGAGGTTTAATATGAACTGGAATCACCCTAGAAGCTTGTGTGGTGCATAATGCTTGGGGTTGGAGGAAGGGGAGAAATCGAGGCTGGTTTCTTTAGAATTTGGGTCCGGCTGAAGTATGTTGGTGTCCGGGGAGAAGGAATAGCAGGGCTTTTGAAGATAGAGTATATGAGGTTGCTTTCATTCTTCACCACATGTTATTCCTACTCTTCGATTGGGCATAGATCCTACTTGAATTTCAGGGGGCTTCAGTTTCCCTTTTTGTTAATGATTAGTTGGGATATTAGAAATTTTAATTGCCTGTGTACTGGCTAGTTTTTGTTGTCATAGCTTGATGGTATAACATATATACATCATTCTTTTACTGATAAAAAAGAAACAAAAGTAGAAAAATTGAATTCCCAACTGCAGGGTTTTTGTGTTGTTGAGCGGGCAGAGAGGGTATGTTTTGAAACTTGACTTGGAGAAGGCCTACGATCGGGTAGAGTGGCACTTCCTTGATAACATATTATGTTAGAAAGGATTTGGGGCTAGATGGAGGAGGTGGATCTTAGGTTGCATTCGGAATGTTGTGTTCTCTTTTCAATTATCAGATGCTTCGAGATGGTATCGGGGTTAAAAACTTAAAAGTGAATTTGGAGAAAAGTAGTTTGGTAGGCTTGAGAAATTCCAGAGAGATTTCTTGCAGGAAGGTGGGGGTCATAGGAAATATAATCTAGTGAGGTGGGAGTCGGTCTATTGGAAAAAAGAAGAGGGGGGCCTTAACTTGGGGAACATCACTTGTCATAGCACAACTTTGTTGAGGAATTGGCTTTGGAGATTCAGTAAGGAAAAAAATGCATTGTGGCGTAAAGTTGTTCAAAGTAAATTTGGTTGCCACTCCAACGGCTGGGATTGCAACCCTTCAACTAGATGTTCCAATACCAGTACCTGGAGGGAGGTTTTGTCGGTTTTCCCTATCTTTTTCTGTCATGCTTGGTTCTGTATCGAGGACGGGAGTAGAGTTCGTTTCTGGCATGATCTGTGGTGGGGGGAGTCCATCCTTGCGGTTCCGTTCACCCATTTTGGTTTCTGCTAGGGATGCTCTTGTCTCTAAGGTCCTCTCTTGGTTGTGTTTTGGTCTTGTTTGGAACCTTGCATTCCGGCGGGATTTGTTCCCCCCAAAGTTGATTGAGCTCGTGGGTTTCTTCATTGATTTGGGGGATGTTTTCATTGGGCCCGAGTGTAGTTATCGTAGGATTTGGAGTCCCTGTTGTAGTGGTGTTTTTTCTACTAGTTCATTCTTGTTTTTTTTTTTTATCAATAATGAGTTTTATTAGAAAAGGAGAATAAAGTACAGAGATAAAACAAGGAAAGAGAAAAAGATAGAGAATTAAGAAAACAATAGAGCAGAGAAAGTATGCCCCAGAGGGAGCTACAGAAAGGCTACGGTCTCTCAGCATCTCATCAAATCTCCCCACGATACGTCTTTGAACCCTGGATGAGAGCAAACCCAAGAAACTGTCATCACCATGATGGAATCAATGATCTCCTCCAGCCTTTTGCCTTTTTCTTCGAATAATCTCTTGTTCCTCTCGTTCCAAGTCCCCTTTAACACCTCAAAAAATAGAGCTCTGTACATGATTTTTCCCCGAGTACCGAGCCCATGAAACTGCCGCTGTGATAGTAACCTTCGCACCGTGCAGGGGATAACCCATGCAACACCTATGGAAGAGAAAGATTCTCCAAACCTGATCCGCAACATTGCAAACCAGGAACAGGTGATTCATAGATTCCCCATGGGCCATGCACATAGGGCAAACCTGGGGAGATAGTGCCATGAACGGCCTCCTCTTTTGAAGGATATCAGCAGTGTTAATACTATAATGCGAAACAGTCCAGACAAAAGCTTTCACCTTAGGAGGGACCTTAGCTCCCCAAAGCAAGGATGGGGGGAACCGTATCCATCAAGGACTTACAAAATGACTTAGTAGAAAAAAATCCCATTAGACTCGAGACACCAAGCCCTAGAATCATGAAGATTATCAAAAAAGAACAACATTCCTAAGGAACTCAAGCATCAAGGCAAGCTCATCAAATGCCGCCTCAATTGGATCTCTGCGAAACAGAAGATTCCAAGAAAGCCCAGAGGTGGACCAGCTAATGGTATCAGATACAAGAGAATTCTTTTGAGTGCAAATAGAAAAAAATCCTAGGAAAACGGGTGGCTAGGGGAGAATCCCCGCACCAGGGGTCATGCCAAAAACGAACTAAATTACCCGACCCAACTGAGAATCTCACAGCCCTACTAAAGGTATAGAACATATTAGAGATGGCTCACCACAGACTTGCCGACCTGATTTTAGCATTCTGATTGATATTCCACCCGTTGTTGTTCACTCCATACTTGCTAGCAATGATGGACCTCTAGAGAGCCTCTTTTTCAACACTAAACCTCCATAGCCACTTTCCAAGCATAGCACGGTTTCTAATTTGTATGTTCCCCAGATTGAGACCCCCCTCCTCCCTACTTTTGCACACAATCTCCCACTTGACCAGATGGTCTTTCTTCTCATCCCCATCCCGTAAAAAATCCCTCTGAAGTTTTTCAATCCTTTCACTAATCGAGACCGGCATCCTAAAAAGCGACATGTAGTACGTAGGGATACTCCCTAAAGACGCCTGGATCAAAGTGATACGACCCCCTAAAGACAAATAATTCATTTTCCAGGTAGCCAACCTTTGTTCCATTTTGTCTATGACCGGGTTCCAAAACTGAGTCCCCCTGTCTAAGCCCCCTAGAGGATGGGAACAAACCAGAAATCCCGCCTTTAAGGCAAACAGAGAACTGCACATTACTAACACACCCTTTCACCCATTTACACCACTTATGAAAATCCTTTCCATTTAAGCACATTCTCCATAAAGCCTCACTCTACCCTATCATATGCTTTCTCCAAATCTAACTTGAAGACCAATCCAGGGGTCTTTAATCTAGAACATTCCTCAATACATTCGCTAGCAATTAAGATGCTGTCCAAGATTTGTCTACCATGGATGAAAGCACTTTGATTCTTAGACACTACTTGGTCAATGACCAATTTCAGCCTATTAGCGAGGACTTTAGAGACAATCTTATACACACTAGTAACAAGACTAATGAGCCTGAAATCTTTCACCCTCGATGCACCTTTGATTCTAGGAATGAGGACAAGAAAGGTGGCATTGGTAGCTTTATTGATGATACCGCTGGCATAGAATTCTTTAACCACTTACATAAGGTCTTCTTTAATGAACTCCCAACAATCTTGGAAGAAAGCCATATTAAATCCGTCCGGGCCCGGAGCCTTATTTCGATCCATGTCCCAAATTGCTTTCTTCATTTCCTCTTCCTCAAATTCTTTGTCCATGTCCTCAATTACTCTCGCTTCTAGTCTAGGGCCCACCAAATTGTTAACTTCAAACGAGAATTTCTGTTCAGATTTATAAAGGGTATGAAAAGAATCCTCAATCACAATGCCCTCCCTCTCCAGCATCATTATACTATTATTTTTTTTTCTAAAGTTGGCCATTTTATGAAAAAAACTTAGTGTTCCCATTTCCATCCTTTAGTCAAAGCATTTTAGATTTTTGTCTCCAACTCACCTCTTCCTTTTTCAAAATATCTTCTAATTCCTTTTTCCACTTTCTCCTACACTCCCTCTCTTCTAACTCCAATACTTTATCTTCCTCAATTCTATCAAGATTCTGGAACTCTAGCAAAGCTTTTTTCTTTCTTTCCGGGATCCATCCAAACACTTCTTTGTTCCACACTTTAATCTTTTTCTTAATACCTCTAAGATACCTCATGAATTTTCCCAGCTACTTTCCCCAGCTTTCTCTTCTCACCAACCCCTTAATAGGTCCTTAAAATTAGGATGGAGGAGCCACATATTTTCAAATCTAAAGGGAGGAGGGCCCCCCCTTCTCCGTCTGCTCCGAAGACACTAAAATGGGAAAGTGATCAGAGATAGGTCTTCGAAGAATTTTTTGGGACACATGAGGAAAGTGCTCATCCCAAGAGACTGATGCAAGAAATCTGTCTATCCTACAACTGACACTGTGCTCCTATAAGTTAGACCACGTAAATCTACCTCCTATGAGCGGATAGTCCATTAAGTCACTATCATTAATGAACTAAGCAAAACCCCTCATACTTTTAGTGATTCGGCTCGTTCCAGACTTCTCGTGGGAGAACCTGATAACATTAAAATCCCCAAAGAGACTCCACGGAATGTCCACCGAATCATGAAGTCTTCTAAGTTCCTCCCAAAAATATTGGACGATCACGAGGCTTATTTGGGCCATAGGCCCCTACCAAAATCCACTAAAACCCATAACTTTCACTCCGAAACTTAACAGCCATGAAATACCTCCCTCTTCAACTCTCAATTTTTTTCACACAAACTTTATCCCGAACCATACAAATCCCACCCAATCTGCCGATAGATGGAAGCCAATCCCAATCCTTATTTCTTTCTAACGCCTCCCATCTGCCTAATACTCCTCCTAGAAATAACTTCTTTCTTGGTTTCCTGTAAAACTATGATATCAGCTCCAGTTTTTCTCCATACTTCTTTGATCGCTCTCCTCTTAACCCCACTCCCCAGACTTCTCACATTCCAACTGATGATCTTCATAGATGACCCTGGTCCATCGCTCCTACAGACTGTTCTCTATTCTCTTTTTCTGATACTTGATGCTCCATTGAGATTCTCTTGCCTCCTCACTCCCGCTCCCCCTCTCGTAACCTAACCTTCTGCCCTCAATTCTTCTCCTAAACTCATTCACCGCCACCGAAAGAGGGATATGTTCCCCATTTTAATTCCTAGCTTCATTATGAAGTTCGGAATCTAACTCTAAAACCCCATCCCATTCTGAGATGTTCTCTAACTGAATTTCCTCATTAACCGACTCTCTCGCCCCTTCATCCCCCACCATCCCATTCTGAGTTACATGCTCTTCATTCCCCAAGATCTCAAACTGGAAGTGGCTCTGGAGTAGTGAACATATTGAGATCTCTTATCAGTCCATCACGCCTACAACATACGTTAGAACCCATAGGAATATTATCAATCAAATTGCTAAAAAAAGGAGTCCGCATACCTGAACGCCTAAATCCTTAATAGGAAACATGGACTCCAGGTTTTGGGCAGATAATGGAGGGTTGAGATTAACATGACTCAAAGCAGACTGCAAAAAACTGGAAGTCGGAGTAGTCTCGTGATTGAACTTATCGCTGCCTTCAGTATTGGATTGGCACTTCATGACACTATCATTCCCAGGTCCCGCACCCACATGAAGGCCACAATTGGAATTTGTAATCAATATTTCCGGATTACAAGTCAGGTCCTCTGAAGAGTCCAACGCCCTACTCCGCAAACCACGTACAAGTCTAACCAAAGGATCAGGATCATTCCACCCCTCAGTGGACGGAGACGACGATGACATCCCATATGGAATCAAAGGAAAAAGGGCACTCTCGCACACCTCTATCATTCCCATCAAACCAGGTGAAGTCGGATGTGGCGCTATCTCTTTAACCTCGGTTTGCTGATTTGGGGAAAACATCTCAACATCTGCACGTACATTCTGATCACATCCATTTATTCCAAGAAGCACCTCATCAAACCCCTCACCAATGAAGCCCCTTGTAGCTTCAGAAGACCAAAGAGGTTTCCTCAAAATCTGAAGGGAGTCCTCTGCACCATCCACGCTTCTTTCCCCCTTCCTGAAAGATTTCAGAGCCAAGTTCTGAGCTACAAACTTGATGGCTGGCCGGACGTGGCTTCCGCAGCCCCAAATTCCAGCCCAAGCCCAGGCCTTGGGCCTAACGAAGCATGGCCCGAAGGCAGAGGGGGGAAATTTGAATTTATAAAGGTGCTCCCTCGACATCTTCTTGCCCACGGGGCCCACCTGCAAAATTTGTCCCCCCTTGTAACGTCACAGCTGTTCTATCTTCCACATCAGTCACAACACGTGTTTGAGGCATGGGCTGAGACAACGCAGCAGTGTCGTCTTCAACCTCCTGACACCCAACGCCTGCTAGGTGACCGGAGCTCACCGGACAACTCGACGGAAAATAGAGGAGCACCTTGAAACGCAGTGAGCCGTCCCACAGCGTTATCAACCTCGGGATTTTCTGGAATAAGGCCTCTTTGACCCTCAGCTCCACCTTGCCCAACCCATCTCCGAAATTGATGAGCCCTCCACAAGCTTCGTCGATCAATTTGAATGTCTGTACCATCATAAGGTGCATCGGCACTCCTTCCACGACAAACCAAACTCCAAAACGATCCGAAAGACCTACCAAAGCTCCATTTCCCAGCGGCCAACGATCCACCCAAATGTCCAAATTATTTTCTAACTTGATGACTTTAAGCAAGGCGATAGCCCTGCTCTGAAATGGTTTCCAAGAAAATTTGACCTATCTCCACCCCAGGGTACGAAGATGAAATAAAATCCCGGACCTTGTTCCAATCGTGGAACGACACTTTGGTTGTGAGTGAAATAGCCGTGGCCCAGCTAGGGGATGATGGGCAAACCGAAACCATAGAGGGCCATCCAATATTGTGGATAAGACCAGTTGTAGAGCTCTTCTCCACCACCTCTTTGAACCTGGCAACACCCGAACGCGAAGGAAGATCAGGCACTACAGAAGGACAGTGCACACCGGAATGGAAGACCTCAAGAATCAGTTCCCTGATGTAATCCTAGCCTGAATCCTGGTTTTTTTGAGGAAGAAATAGCATCTTGTGTCTTGTCACTGGTTAGAGGGAGGTAAAAGCTAAGGGTTTTTCCTTACTGGGAGTGGAACGTGATTCATATTCAGTAGTTTCATGGATGACATCTCCAACTGTAAGATCACGGAGACTCATCCGTTTCAATAGGTTGGCCAGATATATAGCACATGAAATGAACATCCCATTCACCCATGTTCTGCAGGCATTAATGATATAACTGATAGGCTTCCTGGGGGTAGGGTAGTGTGAGAGGAGCTATTTGTAGGGATTCCCTCGTAGGATATGATTTAGGGTGGGTAGCATGGAAATATTTGTATTCACAAGATAAGAATATTTCAAGAGTTTACCAGTTATATGAGAACATTTTGATTGTTCAACAGGAAGGTAAGAGTTTTGAGTGCGCATTCTAGAAATATGCAACCTTCTTTGGTTGATGTTCATTTGCAACCTCCTAATACTAGTACTGATTCAGTAGTCTTGTCTCGTGATGAGTACAATAAGTTGGTAAAGAATATTCAGCCTTCTTCTTCTACTGTTACTGGTACACTTGCTCATTCAGGTTTTCCTACCTTCTTTACCTCTAAGCCTACTTCTCCCTGGGTCATTGACTCAATGCTTCTGTACACATGACTGGTGAGTCTACAATGTTCTCACTCTTCAATAAGTCTCCTAGTAGTCCTTCAGTTATTCTCGCTGATGGTTCAACCGAAACTGTTATGGGTCGCGGAGTTGTTCAACCACCCCCCTCAGTTCCCTTGTCCTCTGTTCTTTATGTTCTCAAATTTCCAGTCGGTCTTTTATCTTTAAGTCAACTCACTCGTTCACTTAACTGTTCCATAACCTTTTACCCTTCTTTATGTGTATTTCAGGATCTCCAGATGAAGAAGACGATCGGTGGAGGGCGTGAGTCAGAAGGCTTATACTATCTTGATAGTCATATTCTGCCAGCTGCAGTAGCTCTTCATTCTCATGTCTCATCTCTTCAATGGCATTCTCGTTTAGGTCATCCCTCTCTCCTGAAGCTCAAACAACTGCTTCCATCATGTCAATCCGTGTTTTGCTTGGAGTGTGAATCTTGTGAACTTGGGAAGCATCATAAGTCTGTTTGCAGTCCACGAGTTGAAAAAAGAAGTCTTCGTCCTTTCTTTTTAGTTCATTCTAATGTTTGGAGTTTGTGTCGTATGTCAAGTGTCTTTGGTTTTAGATATTTTATCTTCTTTGTTGATGATTTTTCTGGGATGACTTGGTTGTACTTGTTGAAAGATAGATCTGAAGTCCCGTCTGTTTTCAAATCATTCCATATAGAAATAAAAGTTCAAATTGAAAAAGATATTTGTGAGTTTGACCTGATAATGCCTTAGGATATTGGAAAATTGATCTTACACTTTTTTTCTCTGAAAATGGAATGATTCATCAAACTTCTTGTATTCATACTCCACAACAAAATGGAGTAGCTGAACGGAAAAACCGACACTTGTTGGAAGTTCGCCCGCACTATGATGATCAATATGAAAGTGCCAAAAGGTTTTTTGGCACTTGTGGGGGTGATGCTGTTTTGACAGCTTGTTACTTGATCAATCGTGTATGCCTACACCTATCCTAGATGGTCAAACTCTGTGTTCAGTTCTATTTCCCAACTCTTCTTTGCATCATATTATCTCCTCGTGCTATTAAATGTATCTTCCTTGGTTATTCTCGGACTCAAAAAGTCTATTGTTGTTCTGTTCTGATCCCATATCAAGAAAACAGTTTGTAAGTGCTGATGTCACATTCTTTGAAAGTACTTATTTTTCTGATGATGGTCGTGCTCTTGAAGCTGAGTTGCTATCTTCTCCCATTCAGTCCTCCAATACTAGTCTGACTTCTACTCCTCTTCCTGTAATTGTTGATGCTCCTGAGAAGCTTAATTCAGATATGTCACTTCAGCATAAGAAACCACTTCAAGTATATCAGTGCAAAAAGGTGACTAGAGAGATAGTTCTGCTTGAAGACTCACCTTCCCATCGACCTTCTTCAACAAGAGATCCATCTAGTGTTTCTTCAGTTCCACTTGGTCCTACTCTTCGTATAGCCATGAGGAAAGGTAAACGTTCTTGTATTCAATATCTCATTTCCCATTATCTATCATTTGATAATTTTTCTCATTCATATCGTAGTTTTGTCTTGTCTCTTTCATCTGCTTCTGTCCCTAAATGTTATCAAGAGGCAGTCACTCATCCTGGATGGACGAAAGCTATGGAGGAAGGAATATATGCTTTATGTACTCGTGACACATGGCAATTGACTACTTTACCTGATAACAAGGAGGCTGTTGGTTGTCAATGGGTATTTACGATTAAATATCAACCTGATGGATTAGTTGAATGGTTAAAAGCTCATTTAGTTGCAATGGGTTATACTCAAACTTGTGGCGTTGATTGCTTTGAGACATTTTCCCCAATTGCTAGGCTAAATTCAGTTCGAGTTTTAATATCAGTTACTGTAAATCAGAATTGGCTTATGTTTCAGTTGGATATTAACAATGCATTGTTGCATGGTGATCTTTAGGAAAAAGTCTATATCAAGCAATCACCATGATTTGTTGCTCAAGGGGAGAATGGTAAAATTTGTTAGTTGGGGAAACGATATATGGCCTTAAACAATCTCCTTGGGCTTGGTTTGATAAGTTCATCCATGCAGTAGTGTCGTATGGCTTTTATCGGAGCCATGTTGACCATTCCGTGTTTGTTCGTCAACAATGATCTGGTATTATTGTGCTAATTGTGTGTGCTGATGATATAATTATCTCCGGAAGTGATGTTAATGGGATGGAAGACTTGAAAAAGTATTTTAAACAACACTTCAGACTAAGGAACTGGGACAATTGAGGTAGTTTCTTGGCAAAGAAGTAGCTAGAAGTAAGAGGGGTATTATCTTCTCACAAAAAAGTATGTGATTTGTTGTCGGAGACTGGAATGTTGGGAGCAAAGCCAAACTAACACACCGGTGGATCCTAATGTAAAATTAGATTTGGATGGCCCTGATTTTGAAGACCCTAGAAGGTATAGACAACTTGTTGGAAAGCTGATTTATTTAATAGTCACACGACCTGATCTTACATTTGTTGTTGGTGGGATTAGCCAATTCATGCAGGCACCTAGGCAAGTTCATTGGGAAGTTGTATGTAGAATTTTAAAATATCTCAAGAGTTCTCTAGGTAAGGGTCTCATTTATCGTTCAAATTGCAATCTTGATATTGTGGGCTATTCTGATGCAGACTGGGCAGGATCTACTTTTGATAGACGTTCTACTACAGGCTATTGTGTCTTCATTAGAGCTACTTTGGTTACATGGAGGAGTAAGAAACAAAGTGTTGTTGCTAGATCTAGTGCTGAAGCTGAGTATAGAGCTATGGCTCATACTGCTTGTGAACTGTTGTGGTTAAAAACTCTTATGCAAGAGTTCGGGCTTACTAGTAATAAGCCTATGGAAATGTTTTGTGATAATCAAGCTGCAATGTACATTGCCAACAACATGGTGTTTCACGAGAGGACAAAGCATATTGAAGTAGACTTTCATTTTATTAGAGATGTAGTGATGAGCAAGAAGGTATCAATCCTATTTGTTAATTCTGAAAATCAATTGGTAAATGCGTTTATGGTTTTATATTTCAATATCGCCAGATTTTTGGTGGCAAAATTTCGGCGAAATTTCATCGACCTAGCGGAAAATTTCAGCAGGTTGGAGAAATGTGTTCGCCATATTTCACTATATTTCACCTATATTTTGCTATATTTCTCCGAAATTTCAAAAATGGGGAAAAGGGAAAATTCAGCGAATTCCCTTTATATTTCGTTTCGTTGGGGGGCATTTTGGCAAAATTTCGCCGGCATAGTGCGGCATGCCGACGAAATTTAAACCATGGTTTACGAAGGCTCTTGGAAGAAGTCAATTTGCATTGATGTGCTCCAAGCTGGGCTTGGGAGACATATATGCTCCATCTTGAGGGGGAGTGTTGAAATATAACTTAAATATTAATAAAAAGGTGTCAAGATTATATCTGTAAATTCAAAGTGTCAGTGTTAGTTATTATATAAAATAAGGGGGGCCGACTACATCAGGTCAAAACCTCTACTTTTTTATTCGTTCTTCTCTTCTTCTATTTGTTTCTCTTTCACATCTAGGGTTTGCACTCTTACAAGAAGGAAGTGGGGCGGAAACAACATCTGCGAATGATGGGTGGTGAGGAGGTGGAGGTGGTGTTGGTGGGAGGAAAGGTAAAGGAGGAGGAGTAGGGCCAGCGGAAGCAGAGCGAGTCTCCATCTTTCTCAACTAATTATGTGATTTTCCATTTGTCACACTTTATTATGTTCTCTTATTCATTGACATTGTCTTAACCTTCTTACCTTTATCTTATCTTCTATTTGGGTTACTCTTAGTTTCTCTTGAATATATTTCCACACATGTATCTCAACATCCTCATTTCATCAATAATCTTTCTAATCTTTTTTTCTTTGCTGCCCAACATTTTGATCTATACATTATAGCAGGCCTAACAGCTATCCTCTAAAATTTTCCTTTTAGCTTGAGTAGAATATGTTGATCATCTTTGCTATATCGAAGTATAGTTTCTTTTTTAAGTTGCACAATCCTCCACAATCTTAGCTTCATTGGATGTCCTATGATGTGTGCTAATGACATATAACATGCCTTTTTTACTATTTCTGAATTTGAATGCTTATAATGTTTTTTGGATATGTGGTTGTTACATGGAAAAAATTGACTGCCATTTTTAGCTCTAGGTTTTGTGCTTGTGGTGCATTAAATGCTTTGCCATGCTTTTGATGAGGATATATCATGCAGCCAACTGATGTTAAACTGGGGACAATGATGGGAGTGTTTCTGCCCTGCTTGCAAAACATATTGGGAATTATCTACTATATCCGATTTTCCTGGTAATTGACATCTTACTGTTTTTTCTCCTGTTGTTTATATGACCATATCTGTTTTCCTTAAATTATTTATATCAGTAAATTGGTGGTATATTTCTTTTGTGGATTCTATGAAGATAGTTTTAACTATAGACGTCAATGGTTGGTTACTGGTTTGTTTCCGCTTATGCCTGGAACTAGACCCTATTTAATTTCTGTTGGTTTTTGGCCTGTGTATGAGACCTTGGAACAAAAACCACTCCAGTAAATGCGTCATACCTGTTGAATACTCATCGGATGTCTGAAAAGACAACAGATATTTGGAATTTGGCATATCTTATAGTTTTTCTATGTAAAGATTTGTAAAGAATTAGAAATCCCTAAAACCGTTAAACAGATATTAAATTTGATTATATCATATAAAAACCAATGAAAATAATGATAATTGAAACAAGACCCCATTTTTTAAGATTCTTATTGAAATTGAAGTAGTCCTTGATTACTTAAAGATTTGTAATCTATATTTACTCTCAACTACTTTAGTAATTGGTATCAATTCTTAATTGTCAAAGTTATCTTTAAGTATCATCATCAAATGCCTTTTCCCAACTAGTTCGGGTCGGCAACAAGAATCCTGTTCCTCCATCCCAATCAATAAGATCGAGAATATGATGGTCCAGGATTCATGTCTAAGAGATTTAGCAAATGTTTTACAAGGGCTGCCAACTTGAGACAACCCTCCTCCTTTACCTGGACTTGGGACTAGTAATGCCAAAAAATTTTAGCAATACACAACAACATTGGCGGAGTTCCAAGTATTTTAAATTTCTAATTTAGTTAGATTACTTTTATTATTATCTTTGTAAATTATAATAGATAGCCATTGCATAGATGCACTATATATCCATTTATGCAATGGGTCCAATGTGGGGAGTGATTCTTAATGGGTTCTTGAAGTGGCTACACTGATGCGAATCGAAAATTGTTTTGTTATAGTGTTAGAACCGAAGCTGATTAATTGGTTTTTTTTAAATCTGGTAATCTGGTAACTGGTACCTATTGACACCCCTAGCTTTGATAGTGATCTATAGTTGTTGGCACTTGTTCATTTAAGATTGCAAATTGAATTTGACCAAGAGAAAGATGGTTGGATAGAGATAAATAATTTTTTAAAGAACTAATTTATTAGTCTCTCTCTCTAGCTGTTCTTTGCAAGTACTACTAGTCCTTGCAAGCGATGTGTGTGTCCATCTGATCAATGGAAAGGGTTAGTGGTTGGGCCACATGATGTACTATCTTTGGATGAGGGGCTTTAGTCATCGTCAGTGGTCGTGGGTCCTGGTCCGGCCATGGCACTGGAGTGATTAACATGATATGATATGAGCTCTAAGTGATAAGGTATACTCTACCGTGAGCCTATGGCCGGTAAGCTAGATGTGAGCTAGCTACCGTGCTGTTATGTATATAAGTAACCCAAATATGTGTGTATTCCGGTACTCTAGAAAGATATGATTCTATTACATGACTTGTTTTACAAGTTGCACCCAATATTTCTGTTATTGGTTTCAAAAGCTTATGTTTACTAAATGCATGTTTTATTTTGGTCGATTCTTACTAGGATGAGAACCTCATTCTGTTTTTCTGTATGTGTGGGTGTATTTTGGTACATGTGTATACAACTTGAGGTCGCTTGTGAAGAGGAATTTTTGGAGCAACATCTAGAAGGAGAACTTGGTGGGGACGACTCACAAGATTACCTTGAAGACCAGATTTTTGATGATCTTAGTTTGATTTTCTGCTGTATGGAATAGGATTTCTATTTCTAGTAGAGGGGTTGATGACTTTATGGATTTCATTAAGAATGAATGTAATGAGTGTTAAGGATTTAAGTTCTACTATTTGTTTTTGGGTTATTTTTCCGCTGCATAGATATTCAGATATAATTACAGGTTTGTTTGGTTTATTCACTTATACCGCTAACGTGTGGATTCGCCCACGGATGTCGCGAACTGGGTTTCAGCCATCTAAGCTCTATGGGTTCCGGTTCGTGACATGGGTAGTAGGATGACCTTAATTTAGTCTGCCCTTACAAACCTTCCTACTTATTTCCCTTCTTTTTTTTTTTTAGAATTCCCGTTAAAGTAGCAAAGATAATGGAGAAATTGCATAGAGACTTTCTTTGGGAAGGGGTGGCCTTAGAAAAGACCATTTGGTGAAGTGGGCTAATGTATGCAAGAGTAAAGCAGATGGGTTTCTTATTCTGGACATTTTGACTTGCAGTTCGGCATTGCTGGGGAAATTACTCTGGCGATTCAGTACTGATCAAAATTCTTTATGGTTCAACATTATCCGTAGCAAATATGGTAATCATTCCAATGGTAGGGATCTGAATCCTTGTGCTAGTGTCTATGGTGCCAGCCCTTGGAAGGCAATTTCTTCTCTTGGGTCGACGTTTTATTAGCACATCCGCTTTGGGGTGGGTTGTGGGTTACAGATCCTTTTTTGGCAGAATGTTTGGTGGGGTGAATTGACTCTTTTTTTAGGTTCTCCCGCCCCTTTAGACTGGTCCGTGATAGGGAAACTCTTGTGTCCAATGTTCTCTCTTGGTTTGAGCATAGTTTGGCTTTAAATCTAGACCATAGGAGAGATCCCCGACCCACTGAGTTGGGCGATCTCGCTGCTCTTTTGATTTCCTAAAGGATGTGTTCATCGATTTTAGGATCCAGATTCCAGGATTTGGTCACTCGAGTCCAGCGGTGTTTTCTCCACCCGTTCAATCTTTTTCCTTGTTATGGAGGCCTTCTCTTCCTTCCCAATTACCTTTTTCATCCACTCGGCTGTGAAATCCTATGCTCCTCGTATTAATGCTTTTGTTTGGACCCTCCTCTAGCATAAGATTAACAAATGTGATGTTTTGCAAACAAAAAGAAAGAAGTGGTCCGTTTCCCACATATGTGCTTTTTGTGCAAGGATTTTGAGGATTTGATTGATAATTTTTTCTTGTACTGTTGGGTTGCTAGGAGCATTTGTTTTATTTTATTCGGTAGGTAGGGATTGCTTGGGTTTTGCCATTGTTTGTTGAGGGTGGGTAGCAATGGAGGTTTCTAGGTCTGGGACCACGGTTTTAAAGACTGGAACCGGTCGCCGGATCGATTCCGTCTGGTTCTGGTTCGGACTGGTACCGGCCGGCCCGGATCTGATACAGAAAAAAAAAATTAAAAAATTTCAGACCGGCGCCGGACCGGCGGAACCGGTCACCGGACCGCCGGAACCGCCGGTCCGTAACCCAGCGATACAAGTCTTTGTATCGCATGTTGGAACCGGACCGGACCGGCCGGACCGGACCGGCCGGTACGGACCGGTATCGGCCGATCCTTGAAACCATGTCTGGGACAGAGGGGACAGATTATGCTTCACTCTCTTGTTTGCGACTTTCTAGGTGATGTGGGCAAAGAGAAACATGAGGATTTTCAAGGACAAGATGGGTACTACACAGTCTATTATTGATTCCATAGTATATATGGTTGCTTCATGGGTGGTGATCCGGCTCGAGTTTAGAGAGATATCTATGCCAGATTTTACCAGGGATTGAAACTATGTGGTGCTCTCATCTCCCTTGGGATTTTCACACAGAGCATTTTTGTGGCCACCCAATGAGGGTTACATCAATTGAACTTTGATGGATCCTGGATCGGTATTCCGGGGCCATCAGGTGTGGGAGGTATTTTCAGAGATCATCAGGGGACTATATGCCATGCATTCTCAGGGTTGATTGGAGAGGGGGATTTCACACTTGCAGAGATTCTATCATTGGTGACTGGTTTGAGAGAAGTGAGGAGTTTGGGTATTCTATCTATTGAGGTAGAGAGAGATTATTTGACTAGTATTACATGAATGAGATCTAGGATGACATGGGCATGGAGGTACATTCATTTTATCCACTTTGCTTGCTTCCTAAGTAATCGGCTGAATATCTCATTTACCCATGTGCTTAGGTCAGCCAATTCTGAAGCGGATAGATTGGCCAGAGATAGGGTGGACAGACAATACTTGTTACTGGAATGCCTATGATGGAGATGCTTGGAGACGTGGACTGATTTTTACCGACACTTGTTATTGGTTTTGTTTTTGTCTTCTATATGCTCTTTTATGTTCTTTTTATGTCTTTGCTTTCTCACTGCCTATCTTAGGCAGCTCTTTGTATATATACATCACGATGTTATTCATAAAAAAAAAAATTCCCTTTTATCTTCTGACAAAATTACCATTTTTTTAATTTCAAATGTTGGATCTGGAAGTTCTAATATTTTTGTTTGTTTGTTTTTCTGATTGGACATTATTGTGTTATAGTGTTGGCATTAGATGGAAGAGGAGGTGTTTACGAGACTTTTTTCCTTACATATGTTTTCAGCAAGGTTAAGCTTAGCTTTTATGCATAAGTATCAATCGGTTGGTAACAGGACCGGAAGGGATTGGGCTGATCCTAAGGGTGTTAGTACATAAAAATTAAAAACCCTATAAACCAGCAGTCACATATTGGGATCAGAGCGAACTGGTCGGTCCATAACTCTGTGGATCGGTACAAATTGGTTGATATCTTGAAAAAGTAAAAAAAAAAAAATAAAAGATAAAAGGAAAGAAAAGGATTTGGCTATAATACTACACCTAAGAGACATTGAGAGTTTGAGAGATAAAGAGAGACCGAGTGAGAGATGGAGACATTGAGTTGGGGGTGGGGAGGGAGGGAGGGGTCTGGTCTTGAATGGTTCTTTTTATTTCTTTTTCTTATTCCTAAAATTGGTGTACAAAACCTTGAACAGGTCAGCTCAACACTAAAGTGTTATAAATTAAATACTGCCACTTTTAAAATTAAGACACTCAATTAGACCATTTTATTTGAATTGCTCTTGATCCGGTCTGATCCGAACTGTACCGGTCTGGATTGACTGGTTTGTACTGGTGCCAGCAGTGACTGGTCTGGTCCCCGGTTTCTGTACTTAAACCATGCTTTTAAGAGGAACACTTGACATGCTGGTCGGCTCCCGGATTCTGCTACTTGGAACGCAGATCTTAAGAGGAACATTTGACAGGCAGGTTCCGTCCCCAGTTCCGGTACTTACCGTCATGCTTTTAAGTGGAGAACTTGGCAAATGTAAGACAGGAAGTATTTATGTGTAAGTATTGATAATTGGTACTACTGTATTCATATATGTCGTTTAATTAAAAGGGTTAGCTCCTAGAAGTCTATTGTTGGTTGTGGGAGAAGTGCCTACATGGATGAGTGATTTTTGTTTATGAACAATACTGCTATATTGAATCTTGTTTGGGAACAGTCGTGCTGTATACAATCTTGTATGAGAACTAGACTGCTATATTGCACATTTTGCAAGGACTTTGAGTATTATTGTGGCTTGGGATCTATATGATAACTTGGACTGAATTACATTTTGTGTTTGTCATTCATGAATTATCAGTCTGTATTCTGCCTTCTGGTGTTATCTTTGCATTCTTGCCAGTTGCCACTCTCGTTTTTATTAGTCCTACCATAGTTCCCTTTTTTTTGTAAATGTATTCTTCTAAATACCTGAAATTGGTGTGTTGATGAACTTTCCTTTCCCAGGATAGTTGGTATGGCAGGCATAGGAGAGTCACTATTGTTGGTCTCCTTTTGTGGCTTATGCACTTTCTTGACTGGAATATCTCTAAGTGCTATTGCAACTAATGGTGCAATGAAGGTAATTTGTTTTGGAACTTTTTTTCTTCTGACCCTTTACTTGTTATGTTACTAGCTTAAGCTTGAGTTAACAAAAACATGCTCAGGTAATCCAAATTATGTTAGACTACTATGCTTTGGAATTGTTGCCTTTAGTCTGGAGGGCTGATTTGGAATTGGGAACTTAGAAAGATCTTTCTGCTCATCTCTTGAGCATGAAATCTTCTTGGTTTTTAATGTGTATCATACATTTCTGCTCATATCTTGAGCATGGAATCTTCTTGGTTTCTAGTGTGTAGCATACACGAGTATACCAGGATGAATTTTTTTTAGTTCCAAAATTGCTAGTGTTTTAGACTCTGGAACTATTTTGTCGATTTCTTTACTTTATATTAGATATTTTCTTATTGGACATTGTAACTTGGTAGTTTTTTGGTCATTACCCATAGTGCTGTGTTTTTCTTTTGATGAATAACAAAATCTTTATATAGATAAAGGGGATAAAGAATGTACAAGGTGAGGATAGAAGGTATACTAGCCAAAAATAAAACAAGAAGAGATAAAACCAAAAGTAAGGGAGCAAAGAAGAGCGTGGATGAGTATAGAGCAAGACATGGAAAATACAAACTCCTTAGTAATCGTGTCCTTAGTACGCATGCCATGGAGAAAAGTATCTCTTATGATACCTCCCTTGATTAATCTGTTAGACAAGTCATTAGCAGTGATTTTTGTGGTATTTTTCTTTCATTCTGTCCTTTTTTCCCTCTTTGACGCTTTCATACCTTTTTTGTTTTACACTCCAGAAAATTGTGAAAGATGCTTCTAGAAAGGTGCCTTATGCATCAAGCTTTAGGAGTCCCTTGTGCTTCAAGTGTGCTTGCCACCTTTAACTATGCTGTTTTCCGAAAATATACAAGATGATACTGGTAGCAAATGGAAGATAAATACCAGATATTATACCATTAACATCAGGTGCAAACCTAATGAAGGCGTTAAAAGAGTAAAACCGAATTAGTTCAACTATTCAGCGCATGGGTGAAAGAACCAAAATACCTTTCAATCTGGAATTTGTTGTTTATTATTTTTCTTTTGCATTGCATCATCATGGTTCTTGGTCCGTTGATATAAGTGCTTGGAGTATCACATGTCGACTGGTGTTATGATGCTCTTTTATTTATTTATATTTGCGATTTCATTCACTGCTTTCTGTATTGCAATATCTTAGAAAATCTAATTCAGTGAAATTTGACCATTTTATTTCTCTATGAAAAGGTTCAAATATATTCTAAGGTATACAACTTTCCGTAGAATAATTTAAATTGTAATATATTGCCTACATTGTGATTGGGACTGCTTTACGTTTTTTTTTTCTTTTCTTTTTGCAGTATCTCTTTTCTTTTCTTTGCAAGTTTCTATCTATGTATAATCATTTTGAATTATGTATTTGACTTTTCGTGTTTTCTTGTTTTCAACCACAACTAGTGGCATAATATATTATTGTTTATTTGGTTGATTGTTGATTTGTTTAGTAACCACAGGGATTATTTTTGATTTTGTACCAAAATAATAGAAATGTTTTATATACTTCACAAATAAATTTTATAATTATGAAATGGGAAAGCCATTTTATCATTATGTTTGACCAGTAAATTGAGGCATATAGTTGCAATGTCAAATTATAGAATAAACTGTAGACTTTCTAACAATTGTAAGGTGCTTATTAAGTGGTTTAAGTATAAAAACTGTTGTGATTCAAAAAGAGAGCTTCAAGCAATAACCCATTTTGATTGAAGTCCATATCTCTGTTTTGTGAGCCTACCCATAGCTACACTGGTTGTCTCAACTACAGTTTGATTCATTTTTTTAACAATTTTATAGATTAGAAAACCTCTCTCCTAAAAAGTTATATTTTCTTCCTTTGATGCCGTTTATGTAAAAGATAATGTTCAGAAAACAAAGTCAAAGTCATTAAGACACTATCTTTCAGTTTTTATAGATTGTGAATGAATGAGTTTGATAATGGAATTAACAGCAAACTCTCTACTGTTTACCTATTTTGATCATACTTTCAGGGTGGCGGGCCATATTATCTCATAGGTCGAGCCCTTGGTCCAGAGGTTGGAGTTAGCATTGGGTTATGCTTCTTCCTTGGGAATGCTGCTGGTGGAGCTCTGTAAGTGTTTGTTGTATCAATTATTTGCTTTCTGGTGAACTGTGGACCATTTGTAGGGCGGGTAATTAAGGTCCATGAGATTATTGAACTGGATGCAGTTCATACGTGCATGATTTTGAATTTCAAGTTGGATGGAAATTTGACTGCACCTAAAATCTAAATTTAGAGAAACTTTCTGCCAATCAGGGGAAAGATTGTTAACCTTAAAATTTCATGTAAGCTTATGGAAATGCTAACATGACGTATTATACACTGAAGCTCACATTATGAAAACTAATGAAATGAAGTATTACAACTTTATTTAGAGAACATGCACACCGTGTGTCATATATGATGTGAATTATCGTCATAAGAACATAAGCAGTGAATTATGTGGGTTCAAGGTCAAAAGATGACAAAAGTCGCAACCATATAGATTATAGAGTTACGACAAATGAATACCATTAATTGTTGGAATATTGAAAGCAGACAAAAAATAATAAATGAGAGTTAATAATGACCTTGATGTGCAATCCATACCTTGACTAGGAAGACAATAACGTAGTTGCTTCACATAGTGGAAGTACTTCAGTTGATATGAGAGGCCATATAATGACAAATGTATCTGTAGTATTCATTTTTGTTAGAATAGCGAATGGGCCTAAAGCCCATAAGCCCATTTCTTTATGTCTTCCTTGTTTACTGTTTGTCCTAATTCTTGATTATAAATAAGTGCTCTCTCTAATCGAGAGAGGTACGATTTGTGCTTCAACATGGTATCAGAGCTTCCCAACGAAAAAAAAAACCTTCACACCGCCGGCCCCTCGTCGATTCTTCTTGCTGGCAGCCACCTTCTCTCTTTCTCTCTTTCTCTCGTTTCTTTTTTTTCTCGCCTGTTCCCGATCACGAGGTAGCGAGAGCTCGCTACCTCGTGAGGTAGCGAAATCTCTCGCTCCCTCTCTCTATTTTTTTTTTCTTTCTTCGATCGGCTCTTTTAAAGCCTTTCGTGGATCTGATCGTGAGTTGGGTGGTTTTCTTCATGGATTTCTGAACTTGAAGGTGTGATGGAGCTTCTTATTGAAGAAGATATTTTTGCTTGCCGGAAGGGTGGCTGTTGACCATGCTTGACGTGTGGAGGGGTGCGAATTCCCCCTTTGTTCTCTTTTTGGTTAGGTTTTTCTTTGCAGATTTTTTTTTTCTGATTGTGACATCATCATGAGTACCTCCGAACAACGTCCGACTGAATCAAAGCCGGCTGTTTCTGAGATCGTGTCGTCATCTATTCGTCTTACCGATCAACGACTAGATGGACCAACTTTGAACATTGGCATAAAATTGCTTTATTTGCTATTCGTGGCATGGACAAGGAGGAGCATCTTACGGGTAAATCTCCAGATCCAAGAACTGATCCTGTAGGTACCAAAGTTTAGTTGCGTGATGATGCTCGATTATACAATCAATTACTTAATTCTATAGAACCTAAGGTGCCTGTCTTGGTGACACACTGTGATACGGTTAAAGAACTGTGAGAATACCTTATGGTCTTGTATTCGGGCAAAGACGATCTAAATCGTCTTTATGATATATCCCTTTCCTTCTTTCGAACGGAGCAAGGCGACATCTCTGTTAATGATTACTTTACTGCGTTTAAAAGGGTGTATGAAGAGCTTAATGTCTTGATGCCTTTGACTTCGGATATTTATCAGATGCGACAGCAGCGGGAACAATTAGCGGTTATGGCTTTTTTGAGTGGTCTGAGATCAGAATTTGACGCAGCTAGATCCCAGATCCTAGCGAGTGTGAATCTTCCCTGACTGAGGCTTATTCTCGTGTGCTTCGCTTAGCCCGTTCTGCTCCTAGCTCTATGGAAACGACTGATCGTGCCGCTTTGGCAAGTGACGTCTCGTCAGGAGGACGTGGTGATAGAGGGGGAGGATGTGGTAGTCGTGGATCTGATGGGCGAATTATATGTTTTCACTATGGCGGTGTTGGTCACACGCGTGACAAGTGTTGGAAATTACATGACAAGCCTCCCAATACCCGATCCGCTCATATTATTGCAGGATCTGTCCAGGACACCTCTACAGTAATGTCTGCTCCCCCGATGATGGCAGTATCCGTCTCACAACCGAGGAATATTCTCAGTTACTAGCTAATCAGTCCTTCACATCTGCTACCGTTGCTCAGATTGGATCATTTTCATCTGCATACATATCTGCGTCTCCTAGGACTTGGGTGGTTGATTCTAGAGCCTTTGACCATATGACTGGGTCCATAGGTATTTTACACATTTTCCATCAACTTCTCATCCTGATGTCAGAGTGGCGGATGGGTTTTTCATGACGGTTGAAGGGATTGACACTGTTTTTCCTACACCTACTATACCACTGTCATCTGTGTTATAACTGCCTAATCTTCATTTTAATCTGTTGTCTGTTAATGCTCTTACAAAAGAGCATGATTGCTTGGCTACATTTTATACTAATCATTATGAGTTTCAGGATCGTTTGATGAGGCGGACGATTGGTAGGGTCGTCTTACTTCAGGAGGTCTCTACTTGCTGGAAGAGGGACCTAATTCTGTGGCGTGTTCTGGCCTGTCTCCCACTCCTTTGGAGCTACACTGTCAGCTTGGTCATCTTGCTCTTCGCAGTTTGAAGAGTATGTCCGTCCCTGGTGTCGTTACAGAAATTATTTTGTGAGT
>JAUPMG010000005.1:10222165-10241160 GCA_031762675.1 Pachysandra terminalis
TCCAGAATTTCAAAACGTGACTTCTTCGGACCTTGTCAGATGTTGGGAGACCATCATTGCGATGTAGTTCTTTGTACTGTTTTTTTGGGATTCTTCTATCACTCTTTTCTGTTTTTTTCTGTGTAGTTGGTTCTATGTCTTGGGGAACTGACTACTTTGCTTGTTTTTGTACATTCTTCTTCTCTATATATATAATCTTCGTTATTGATCAAAAAAAAAAAAGGTACATAAGTTTCCTGATTAGATGTAACCCCCTTTTTCTCATGTTAATAAGATTGACCATTTTACTATGGAGGTTTGCCCCCAAAAAATAATGTTAGCATAGGTTTTTTTGTCCCATTCCAAGTTGGATCGGTCTCCCTCGATACAATATACCTATACGAGTTGAGAAAACTAACACAATTACAACTCCGTCTGACTTGGTAACATATTGTTCGGATCAGTTGATTTGTATCAGGATGTCCGACTCGACTTGGCTGGTTCGACACAGATTTGCCTGATACATGTGAGTTTTGAAACAGCACATGATGCCCTTGTTTTAAAATGCAGAAATCCAATGAAACCCTTATTCTCTTCTATATCTCACCCATTCTTTGTCCACTCCCCAAACCTTGACCTTTTATTACCTGATCAACTCGGGATTGGTCTCTTCTGATACAAGATATCTATATGATTTGGGAAAAACTAAAAAGTTTCCAACTTGGTCTGACTTGGTAAGATATCATTCGGATCAGCTGATTTGTATCAGATTGTTTGAGTTGATTTGTCTGATCAGACACAAATTACACAATAAAATAAATTTGAAACATGTGATACCCTTGTTTTAAAATGCAGAAATCAAATGAAACCCCTATTCTCTTCTATCTCTCACCCATTCTGTGTTCATTACCCAAAACCTTGACCTTTTTATACATTTTGTCGGAGTCGCCAGAAAATTGCTGGAATTGCCAGAACTTATTTCTTTTATAAAGAGTAGATTACGACTAGATATGTGTACATGTAATTTTCTTTTTAATCTTTTTTCTATATATGCTTTACAAGATTATTTCTATCTGAATTTTTTTTGGACTTTCAAATTGTCGGATCGTTTGATCACCGATTCAACTCGGTATAGACCGGAATGATCCATGATGAGTTTTAAAACTGTGAATGTGGGTGGGGATCGTTTTGGTTTAGGAGCTAAGAAGGGTAAGTGGAATTTGGCTTGTTCCTTGATTTCGGGGTGTTGGGTTAGGTTGTTTCTCTTGGGAAGGAGGGGGGGAGGTTGAGGCCTTTGTGAGTAAAGTCAAAAGTAGAGACAATATTAGGGGTTAGATTGGAGGATGAGGTGGAAGAGTGCACAAGGGTTCAAGGAGGTGGCAGGGTGAAACAAAGGGGGGTCCGACATAGTAAGATTACCATGAAGGTACTCTCGGAATGTTAGGGGCCCTAGAGATCCTTTTCATCTAGCTGTGGTGAGGAATCTTTTGAAGGTGGATATTGTGGCGATTAAAGAGACAAAGTTGGATAATGTTGGCTTTGTTTTAGTTTTAGAACTTTTGAGACATTGATAAGTGGAATGGATTTGTTTGCCTTCTATTGGTTTTGCAAGGGGATTATTGGTGATATGGGATAGCCATGTGGAGGCATTGTCCTAGCTTATTGGTAGCTTCTCCATTAAGGTTCAATTTAAGGTATTGGGTAATAATTTTTGTGGGTTTTTTTCAACTATTTATGATCCTGTGTATTGTGGTGAAATAGTATAGTTATGGGAGGGTTTGGAGGTTGAAGGAGTAGATGGGGGAATCCTTGAGTAGGAGGGGAGATTTCAATGTCACATGATTCTTGCTGGATAAATTGTTGGTAGGGTGCATTAGATTACGTCTAGAATGAGTCGGTTTTTTGTTCATTTTGGCTAATAGATTAGTGGATTTTCATTTGAAGGGTGCCTATTTGCTTGATCTAGTGGACAATATCATACCATTTAGCGATGGTAAGATCATTTCCTAGCGAGTATTGCCTAGACTTCTCATTGGCCAGATGTTCAAGAAGCTTTGCTCAGCCCCATTGTTGACTTTAAGCCGAGTATGCTTTGTTTTTTCGCTTTGATTCAGATTAGATGGTCATGCATGTTTGGAAACATGTGGCTCTCCTTTCCTTCTTTTCAGGAGTATTAAATCTTGGCGGAATGTAAGGCTTGGGTGAGTGAAGTGCTCAAGCTAAAGACTAAGGCACTTAATCAATCTTAATTGAATGAAACAAGGATCATTTGGGCAAGGTAGGTGTGAAGAAAAATCTAATTGGAGGTTTGAATTGGAGATGGGTTCTCATACAGAGGAGGATATTTCTTAGGAACTCTTTTTGTTTTTCTTGGCTAGAAGCAAGTTCAACTATTGACTGATACCATTATGTATCTGTTTTTAAGGTGGCCAATATGATACTTTGTCTCAATGTTATAAAATAAGAGAAGTGGTTATGTATTGGCACATACGAATCGACCTGTATCGTCCTCGTATCAGTCGCACCGGATCATCCATAAAAGCATTTCATTGATTCGTGGACATGTATCTTCTTCCAAGTCGTAATGTTCATACCCCTATTTTACAGACTTGTTTTTAGGGGTATTTTTTCACCTTTTGAGCTCAAACGAGCTTCTGACTTCTCCCCCTCTTATCCATTGCGTCATATTGCTATTTTCCTCCATACTATTCATTTGGTTGACAAACTAACAAGGATTTTTATAGTTCCAACTTAATCAAAGTGAAATCTTCGAAATTTGGGATTGTTTTGATTCTAGGTTAGTTTTCGTTGATTTTTTTCTTGCAGTTGCATGTTTTTTTCATTTCATTAGAGTTACATGTTATTTGACTTATAGATTATGATCTATGTTTTTTCCCACTTTGTAAGCCTTGGTTTCTTTGTCATGATAGTTTTTATGTAGTGTGTGATCATTCTTATTTTCTTAAATCCTATTTAAGATTCGTCTTCATTGTGGTTGCATATTATTTATGCTTTATTTTTTTAATGTTCATTTTTACCATTTTTAAGTGAAAACAGCCATTTGCATTTTCTTTGAAAATTTTCTATATATTTTTTTTATTTTTTAGGGTGGGGCTAAGTTCTTAATGGTGTATATTGACCGAGTGGTTGAGGGACCAAGGGCTTCTTCTTGTAGGATTTTTGGGATTTTGTGGTAGAGAGGAGGTTAGCCAATTGGAAGAATTCTTTCTTTTCATTGGGGGGAGGGTTAGTCTAACTAATTTTTGAGTTCTCTAGGTTGTATCCCATCATACCTTATGGCCTTTATGTAGAATGTTAAGTAAATTGGTTCAGCTTCTGTGGGAGATTCAAAGATTTTTGCTTTGGGGGAAGAGGGGTTTGGAGGAGGATTCTCTTGGTGGCATGGCATTTGATCAATAAACATAAAAATTTTGGTGGGCTTGGATTGAGAATGGTAAGTAGATGAATGTGGCCTTTTTTGGGATGTTGTGTAGGTTTATTGGGAAGGGTCATCGTGCGTAGATTCGGAGGTTGTGATTGTAGATTGGGTTGGGACCTCTAGGTTTTAGGGTTTGCAGGGGTATTGTGAAGGTGAGAGGAAGGTTTTTTAAGGGGTGAAGTTTGAGGTAAATAATGAGTGTTAGTTTAAGGTTTTGGAAGACGACTGGTGTGGTGGGGGGATTATGTGAGCTTTGTCCTTGGCTTTACAGGTTGGCTTTGATGAAGCTTCCTATTTGTTACTTTTTGGGCAAAGATGAGATACTATCATCTGAAATTCTCAATTTTGTAAATTGATTACCCAACAAAATAGAGGATTGCGTTTTATCTTTTCTCTTTGTTGGAATAGGTGGAGATCTCGATATATAGGGATGATTGGAGGGTGTGGAATTTCGATGGGAAGGTCATTTCTCCATCAAATCCTTAATGAAGTTCTAGGGAAGTTCTTATGTGATGGTGCTAGTACTGGGAATTGAAAAAGCCCCACAAAGGTTTAACTGTTTAAGCTTTTTCTTCATGCCTAGCTTTGGACAAGGTTCTCATAATGGACCATTGTTATGTAGAGGTTGAGTTGTGCCAAACATTTTGTGTGTAGGCTTGATGCGGTATTCATAGCTCATTTGTTCATTCATGTTAGGGTGACTTAAGTGATGTGGTCGTATTTCTTTTCTCTTTTGGTAGTTTTTTGTTTTTTTTTTGTTTTTGTTTTTGTTTTATTTCCCTTGGGATATGTGGTGTCTATTCAGTTGTTGGGGTTCTAGGTCTGTTGGTCCAGGAGTATCTATTCTTTGAAAGTTGATTCCATTTGGCATCTATAGGGTATTAGGAAGGAGAGAAACAAGGGAATCTTTGAATACGTCATGTGTGGTGTCCGTTTTCTGTTGTAGGATAGGAAACTTACTGTTTGAATGGACTGTTACTCTTCCATGATTTTTCAGAGTAGTTTGTTTGTCAGTTAGGCAGTGGTTGGCAGGAGTTTATGGAGTTGTAGTTGTAGTATAGGCTCAAATTTAGTGCCTTCTGTTCCTTCAGAGATGAAAGCAGTTTTTTTTGTTTCTTTCTGTACTTGCTTTCATTTATAGATTCTCTTTGCAATGAGTATACCTTTTCCATTTTTGAAGAAATAAGTTGAATGCTAGAGCTCTGGTGTGCATTTAAGGGCGTGGACCATATGATGCATCCACTCCAGGTGTCCTCCTTGCTCAAATGGTTATTGTGGAGGGATGATAGTAACCGTGTGACTAATGATCCTTTTTTGATCAACAAATCTTTGGCTGTAATTTATTAATCACATTATATGGTTACTCGTCTTGTCTTTTGGTATAGATTAGTTCCAAGGCAGGGTTCTCTTATAGCAGGTCCAATTTCTGGCAAACACATCACATGTGGATGTTTGTTTATGGTTGCTATTTTGTTTTTGCTGGACTTGGCAATATTTCACCTTAATATTGGCAAATGTAATCATTTTCTTTTACTGTCATGTTACAACAAGCCTTGAGTCTCACCTTAGGTCAAGGCCTGGGAAAAAAAATCTTAAGGCTCAACCTTTCGAAGCTCAAACCCTTGTAAGAAAAGCATAATTCAAAAAAAAACTCTTTTTATCATGTTTAAAGGATTTTAGGTATTCAAACCTTTTGACATTTTTTACATTTAATAGTAGAGGCTGAAGGGATCATGGGCCAACTAGTTTGCAGTATAGTTGTTTGTGACTTGCTCTATATAGTAGTAGCACTGCACAATGCACATGTTAAAGCATCACATTTGCTTAAGCTCCAAAACTACCATATTTCCAATCTGTGGCAACAGATTAGAAATGCGGTAGCTTAAATGTGATTCATATCTATTCATCAGAGTGAAAAGAAAAAAAAGAGCAAGAATATAAAGTTCAAGTTTCCTATGATAAAATTTGCACAATTCAACGCAAAACAAAGATAAAAATTTCATCTCACATAAAACAAGTAGAAACCTAACACAGAATGAGTAAAAGCTTAATAAGAAACTCTGAAAGTTAGTGGCTAATATTGGAGAAGACCTATTCTTGAATTAGCGAGTCGTTGTAGCAGACTTCATCTACAATGCATGCCAAACTAAACAAACCTATTGTGATTTGACTGGAACTCATTGTAAAATGTATTTGATTTGATTAAACCATGCCACTCATCGCATGAAATTAAAGATTAAGAAAAGGGAAAGAGAACAAATGTTATCCATGCCCTTGGATTACGTGGAACAAAGTGCAGGTGACAAAATTGTAGTTTCCCTTGCAGTAATCAGTCCTCATTGTCATGATCCATGAACCAGTTTTGACATAAGTTGCTACTATAGTAATGTCATTTATAGTGACCGAAAATTACCCATAATTTATACAACTGCTAGTAGCTCTTCTTCAGACTTGCATCAATCAGTCTCACATAAAGTGTGTAAATGGACTAAACTAATAAAACTCGCTCTATATATCTTTCATAAATAGAAGCCAATCACATAAGGAAAGTTTTAAATTAAAAAGAAGGAACATACTATAGGTGGTGTCCTGTGATTGAACATACTAAACAGATATCAGCAATTGTCAATGACATTGTTTTGTGTCGTAGTGTTCTAAAATAATTTTTTATATCAAAAGCAGTATGATTGATACCAGCTCAAATGCAGTTAAATCAAGAAAATCAGCAAGAAAGGTTGCAGCTTTTGAGCTATATAATGGCAAGTTCAATGTCTAGATGTAACTTATCAGAAATGTGTCACCAGAATCAGAATTCCATTCTAACATTTTCTGAATAGAAAAGGAATGATATCAGAACTCATGTAGAATGTGATCAGAAGAAGAAAAAGTAATGAATCTTGTTCCTTGTTAAAACTTTCACCCTGATTTGCTTGGCTATTTCTTCCAGTTAGTCTTTGGTTGATATGCTTTAAATTCTCTTGCTTCCCTTCTCATTCATCTGCTTTTTAGTTTTCATAAATCTTGGACTTCGATGAAGAACCATAAACTTTATTGTAGTCAGTAGCACCTTTTTTGACTTTAAAATTGAAGGGTTTTATTTTATTTTTATTCTTTCTCCATTCAGATTTTTCATCCTGAATGTGTCCTGTTTTACAATATATGACAAATAAATTTGGGAAGAAAGAGTAAATCAGAGATCTCACGATGAGCATCCTTGATAGTGGAAAGTTCCTAATATGCTCTTTCTAATTAGATTTAGATACAACTCTAATTACTTGATGAGTGTTATGAGACGTGTCAATTTTGTTTAGATTTCTAATAGCATATAAAAATTTATTTGGTTTAGAATTCCAATTGCATATAGAAATTTTTAGTACTGGAGTAGTAGATCTAGAAATTATGGTGCGTTATGTGTTTGAATCCATGTGGGACGCACATAAAGTTCTCTCTGAATAGTCATTATACATGAGACTTGCTATAACTGTGAGTGTGTTTTGAGCAGAGAAATGATATATAAAAATCAAACTCCTTTTAAAAGAAAACACTGAACTAAATGACCATAAAGTTTTCTTTAAATTATATTATTCAATATTAGAAATACTTTTGTAGAATATGGAATTTCATAAAGCCCAAAAGTTCAACCTCAAAGTTTAAAAACTCGAGTTAAAATTCTAAATTTCTTTGAATTTTATGAGTAGTATTTTATTTTATTTTTTTTGATGAAAAACTGTTATGAGTAGTATTACAATACTTCATTGCTTTCCAAATTGTGCTGCATTGTTTCTCCTTTAAGCTATTTAAATATACAAATGGGAAAGTATAAAGATTAAGCTCATACTTGAGGCTTACAACTTGCACCTCTAAAGGAGCTAATGAATTGCCTCATGCCTTTGCCTTTTAGTATTGCTTGTAATTCATTCTTGAAGGTATTAACTGAAAAATACAGTTCATCGATCTAAATTTATCCTCACATGTTAAATGTATTTTGTTCTTTGATGCTGTCAATGCAGAGAATATTTCAAGAGTGAATGCCACAGGACATGTAGAGTCCATACAAAGTCCGAGTATACATGACTTGCAAATCTATGGGATTGTTGTGACCATCCTTCTATGCTTTATCGTGTTTGGTGGCGTGAGAATTATCAATCGAGTTGCACCCCCTTTCCTTATACCCGTTTTATTCTCGTTATTCTGCATATTTATTGGCATGTTCATAACAAAGAAGGATTATCCTGTACGTGAGTTCTACCAATTCTTTCTATCTATATTAGTGAGTTCACTTTTGTTTTACTTATTTCTTTTTTTATTCATTTTCTTTAAGATTACCCTGATAAACTAGATTGATTCATTTTATGAGAACTTCAAAGCAATTTCTAGCCAAATCAAGATGATGTTTTTCTTGGAAACGCAATTATAATCAATTAAGTGGAACATTCACTCAAGGGTCTGTACTGAAGAATCTCTTGGATAAATCAGTAAGATGCGAAGCCTCTGTCTCAATTTAGGCTTGGTTGAGGTCAAACCCGAATTAGTCATCAAGTTGTTCTTTTCTTAACCAACTACTAGCTCTATTTATGTAATTATGTGTGATCACTAGTTCGGATGATTGTACTATTTGGAAAGCCCATCCTTAAAAAAGAACAGAAACTTATTAATTGCGAAGAACTAAAGAAAATTTATCCATTGTGTGCCATAACTTAATTACTAACACATAAATTTAGTATGGACTATGGAGTAGATGAAGAACTATCTTGTTCTCATTACTTATCTTGTGAAAAGTAAATCATTGAGGCTCTTCTTTTGCATGTTGCTATGAGAAAAAAGAAAAGAAATTTCATAAATTGGGCCAAACTTAACCTTAAGATTTTGACAAGTTGAAATCTGTTGCAGTTTATTGCATTCACTTTTTTTATAGGCAGTAGTACATAGACTTATTTTTTTATTTTTTTTTATCAGGTAAGTGTGATATTTCATTAAAAGTAAGTGTAACTATTACCATAAACATCCAATGTACATGAAATATGTACACGGACTGGAGCAGCTAAGGCAATAAAGGAGAAACAAAACCTAAATCTATTCGACCCCCACCCAATAAAATTCAGGCATTTGGGCCTATGTTCTCGATTAGATACTTTATCGACTCGTTCTTCATTCTATTCCAACTGTACAAAAGCAGTTGGATGTTACTTGGGATAATCCAATGCACTTCCGTTCTTCTGTAGAAATCTCCCCATAAAACGTTTGCCACCTTACAATGTAAGAAGAGATGTGCAACATTCTCCAAGTGATGCTTAACCTTGATATGAGCAAAGCCATAGGCTTGACTGTTTTTTTTTTTATTTAAGGTCCCTTAAGAAATTTGGTTTTGATGAGAGGTTGGTTGGTTTTTTTCATTGTCGCTAACAACAATATTCTTCGGCTTTCGTAGATTTAGGTTGAGAAGAGGGGGCCTTATCTTGCTGATTGTCCATGAGGCCTTGCTATTCCTCTCGAAGAGGATGACACAAAGTGTATCAAGTATAATTTGATAAACCATCAATACCAGATGTAGCATGTTTAGCAGTAAGAAGTAAATGAACATTTGGTACATCTAGTGAACTGGAACATGATCCTCACTTACCTTTAGGGTCTTCAATTGTCTGGTTTGTGTTGGTCGAGGGCAGAATCTCATCCATAATCTGGTTCAAATCTGAAGTTGAGGGTGCCTTTGGTGGAGGTAAGTCTCCAGCACTTTCTTTACCCTGATCAGTGAGTGAGCAATGGGCACAATATGAAGGGAGACATTCATAAATTATCTTCTTCCATCTACCCGGTTTCCCATGCCAAACCCGATTTTGGCTTTCCCTGTTTTTGAGGAGATCAAGCTCAACGCAATACACGAGCCATACTTGGCCTGGTTGACAATAAGGTAGTGTTGTCCATTGCAAGGAACTTCTCGATGAAGCTAACAATCAGAAGGTCGGAAGGCTGAAAGAAATTAATTTGTGAGATAAAGGAGTCTGATCCATACCAGGGCAATGGAGCTTTGTTCTAATAAATCAAAATAAGGTGTCTACTTCAATAGCTTGAAGACATGGCCATCAATTGACTATATGTGACTGTCCGGGCTTGTATAAGATCATTTTCTGAAATGCTAAAATTTACTGAAGGAAGAGTTAGATTAAATGGTTAAAGTTTGTTCTTGGATGATTGATTGAAGGATGATATATATATATATATCTGTGTGTGTGTGTGTGTGTGTGTGTGGTATGTATGTATGTACACACACATATATACATACAAAGTGAAACAAAACAGTTTATTTGAGCTAAAAATGACTGAAAATGTTAACTAGAATCAGTTGACTTCAGTTTCTAAGAGGCACTCCATGGATCCATTTTGAGTGCTTCTATGACCTGCACGAAGTCTTATATTACTATGAATCTCACATTTTAGTCGAATTAGATGGAAGTTGATGGAATTCAATTAAATTTCAGTTTGATATCAATGGATGTGAAACTTCGGCAGAACTGACTCAGAGATTGAAAGATTTCTAAGACCACGGTCATGGCATATTAATGGCTTGGATAGCCAACCCGAATCCACCCAAACAAAGGCTAGGTTTAACGGGGTTGGCTGGTTTACATCATGAACCTTCCAATATGACCTGACCTGATCAGTATTTGGGAAGGTTTGGGTTGATTTTTGAGTGTTAATATCCCCATATCATACCATCCAACCCTGAGTACTATGGCGAGATACTTGGCTTATCCTCGTGTTTCTAATTTTTTCCATTTTTTAGCTTTTCAAGGTACAATTGGTTGTTTAAGGTAGATTAAGAAAATATTATTGGAAAGTTTTGTTTCTTTGGAATTCAACACAATTTTCTATTCTGGTGTTGTTACTAATTAGACCAGGAGTAACCAAACTTCTTTTCTATTTTCTATTATTCATAAATGTAGAAGTCTTAGTTTCAGGCTAAATCACTATTAGAATCATGGTGTAGTAGTCTAGGGTTTGTTTGTGTCTATGTGTTGATTTTGATTATTGAATGTTGGCTAGAATATGAGAGCATGTTTTATCGTTGAAGTTCTTATATGGGGTTTGGATCCTTTCAAAATTGATGTGTATCGGGTATTGGTAAGTGTCAGCCGATACAATGAAGAATCAGAGTAAGTATTATTGCTAGATTCAAGTTGGTGTCTGCCAAAACCAAAATGTATCGGCCCATACGTTTCACTTTGGCTGAGACCAAAATGTATAGGCCGATAAATTTCAGTTTGGCTGAAACTTGAACACACATTTCAGAACGTTTTTTCATTCTTTCACAAGTGATCTTGCCATCTTCGGACTCATGTCCAACCTTAGATGGATGGGAATCGTTTTTGAGTGGAGAGAGCTTAGTTTCAGTGTTAAAAACTTCTTTAATCTCATTTGTGTATCTGGCAAATTTTAGCTAAATGGTTTGATCATCTGATCAAGACGACTTGGGGGCGATGAAACAATTGTATCATTTGATGCACTGCCTTTGTTTTCTCTTTTCTAGACCTTCCTTATGATCAATACCCACTTAGATTTTCTCATTTCCTTGTATATCTAACATTTCATTTGTTCAGCTAAAGCTGACTACTTTTTTTTTTCACTATCCTTCTTTTATTTATTTATATTTTGGTGGTTGTGCGATCCTTGACACAGCTGGCATCAAGGGGCTGAGTTTGAAGATTTTCAAGGATAACTGGAGTTCAGATTACCAACGTACTAACAATGCTGGAATACCTGATCCTGATGGAAAAATCTACTGGAATTTCAAGTAAGTTATATTTTTTTTTTTTTATTGGTAAAAGTATCTGTATTAAAGGACCAAAGGCCAAAAATTTACAAAGTATGTAATAATATAGCTAACTATGTGTATCCCATTTCATGCCCCATTTACAGTCCAAATCGGGATATGTACATACCCTAAATTCTGTAAAACTAAAAGACCAGAAGAAGAGGAGATGATGTATTATCAATAATCTGCTGGGTCTCCTTTTCCTGATCCTGGAAAAGCCACTGATTTCTTTCACACCAAACAGATCACGAGATTGCAGCCGGGCATAAGTTCCAAAGAATGCAACTCCTACTCCTCCCCTTCTTCCTTGTCTTCCTACCCCAACTAGACAACACTGATTTTGACTTTCTCTCTTTAGAGCTTTTACTTTATTATAATCATTGTTCACTGTCACATTTTGATTTTCTGGAACTGCAAGTACTAGGATGCCTGATTTTGACTTTGCTAGAATCTTGTTTGTTTCCTGATTTTGATTTTATTTACACCAACTTGGTTTTTGTTAGCTGGGATCATTTAAGAATCTCTGCCACCCTATGTCACAAGGGCGTATCTGATCTTATGCTGCTTTATCGTAGACTTCTTGAACTAATTTTCTTAGTGCTTTAATGTGTATGTTATTGTTCATTTTTTATTGTTACAATTTTTTTTTTGCGATCATGTTTTCCTTAAAATTTATTACAACTAGCTGTAAGTTTAAACTTTTTCTGTAAATAATCACATCATTATATGCGTACTTGTACTTTTCCTTGGTCTAGAGACGAGTTCAGGATCATTGTATGGCTAGAATATGAAAATGATGTATTTGGTGGTCTAGATGCTTTTAAAAGTTGCCACAACCTTCA
This sequence comes from Pachysandra terminalis, assembly GCA_031762675.1. Taxonomy (NCBI): domain Eukaryota; kingdom Viridiplantae; phylum Streptophyta; class Magnoliopsida; order Buxales; family Buxaceae; genus Pachysandra; species Pachysandra terminalis. The sequence continues at coordinate 10,234,236 of JAUPMG010000005.1, forward strand.
GAATAAAGAAAAGTCGAAAGGTATTCTAGTCTGCGTCACCGGGTTTAGGTGCCCGGCAAGACGACTTTTTTTGCTACGTGGAATAATGATGTGGCCAATTCAGACTTTATACCTGACAAGAGACCCGCTAGATAGGCCACGTGGAAATATTTCAACCCACAAATCCCATTAATTATGTGTGGCAAATTTGTCATGTGTAACGACAGCTGGTGAATATGTTAATATTTTTTAAGTTCTGCACAAGAATGGGATTTGTTTTAAAAGAGCCTTTTTTGCCATGTGCAATGTCAAATTGTTAATTAAATAGAAAATTGTTAAGGACCATTTAGAATCAAATCGTAAGATTCATAGTAGTTTTAGTACAAGTAGGGTTTGGGGTGGAGGTTTTGGGATTTCTCTTAGGAAAAGAGCTTTTTATTGTTTAAAATACGTAAGCAATATTTCTTTATGTATATTTAATTGTTTTAGAGTTCTATATTCTATATAAACAAGGATCAAACAAGAAAAAGGGAAATTATTCAATAAAAAAGAAGTCATCTTTATTTGGTGTTGGAGAGTTGACTCGTTTGAATCGTATAAATTGTACGATTAAATCGTAAAGCGTAAGATTCAATGTATAGATCGTAAGATTCAAACGTAGACCGATTTTTCACTGATTTGAATCGATCTAGGGTCAAATCGAATCATAAGATTCATACAATGAATCGTAAGAGTTTAATGACAGAGGCCCATGTGCAAATGTTTATGGGGCTCAAACTTGGTATATGATGTTTGGTTGACTAGAAGTACACGTGGACAAGTGGGGTTTTCCAAATAATCTGCCATGTGTGTCTGCGGTCTGCCATGTGTGTGTACGTTGTCTCAACAGGATGGGTCTGGACAGTTTAACCAAACAACCGACTTGTAAAGAAACAAAGAAAGAATTTTCCATGTCTAAGTAGATTGTCAAAAACGTCCAAGTGGGCTATATAGCATTAGACTTGGTTGATTCCCAAGCACTCTTGATGAGCCTTGGCAGTTTTATTAAAACTAAAATTGAATATTGGAAGAAAAACAACATCTGCTATTAGATCTTTGTGGGTGCCATTTTTAACATACTATATATTAGCAATATTGAAATTCGGGGGAGAGTGATGGAGGCTGGAGCAAAGATTAAGAAGAATGACTTGAGTGTTAGAAAATCAGTTTGCCTTTATGCCAAGAAGGTCTACTGTTGAGGCGATCTTTTTACTTAAACAATTAATGAGTTTAAAAAGAAAAGAAGAGACCTTCCAATGGTTTTTATTGATTCAGAGAAAGCGTATGATACAATCCTTAGAGAGTAAATCTGGTGGGTTTTTGATGTGGACCAATTTAGCAGGCCTAGTCCAATTACTTGCATGTTTAGGCCCAAACTTGTTGATTGAGTCATACCCATGGATTCTCTAGTAAACCCAATTATTTGGGTCCTTTTTGGGTTATGATTTTATTATTATTTGTTACAGTTTGACTAGGAAAGCAGCTACAATTAGGATTATTTTTAAAATTCGTGTAAAATTTTTAATATGATAATATTTGATGTTTTATATGTTATATTGGATGTATTTTAGTGCTTTTAGGTCTCTTCAAGTATATTTATTAGATTAAGACTCTTTTATGTAACTAGGGTTTAAGAATAAGTCTATAAAAGGTCTATTATTGGTGTAAAGGAAGAAGATGAAAATTGAATAGAATTTTACACAGTATGTGATTTTAGGTGTGATTCCTCTTATTTCTCTTGAGTTGATGAGATTCCTTTACCAACCATTTCTTTAGATTGATGAGATTCCAATCTGTTCAAGGTCTTGGCAGTGAGATTTTGTCAGACTATTCTTTCTTTCTTTTTCTTTTATTTATTATTTCCTGGCAGTGACTTTCTGTCAGATTATTCTCTTATTCCCCTTTATTCTTTTCTTGTTAATTATATTTAAAGATCTTCTCGTTGTCCTGCATCAATTTTGGTATCAGAGCATGGTTTCCTATCATCCTGGTCACGAATCAACTCCATTGGAGATGGATCCTAATAATAGTCAACTTCTATAACAGATCTATGCTCAATTAGCCACTTTGTCTAGTCAGCTTACTGCCTTGATTCAGAGAGTTACTAATTTAGAAGCAAAACGAATAACAGTAAAGATGACACAAGAAGTTGAGATTGAAGATTCAAAACCAATGGACGTTTCTAATGAGCAGAAAATTCCAGTTGAAGTTTAACCCTTGAAGATTAATTCAATTGAACATCAAGATGGGCCCATATTGATGAATATTGTTCCTACATATGAAGATTTGGTATATTACGACTTTATTGGAATTGACAAAATCAATACAATTTTTTGTAGGGATATATTTTATCATGTTATATATTTGAAGGCTGAGATGATTACATTTCGATTTTCAATACTAACAATGAAGAGATGCAAGAACAAGAAAAAGAAGGCAAAATACTCCAAGTATCTCATTCAATGGGTTGGAAGGCTATAATATCGATGGAAAAATCGAGGACTAGTTTTCTCCAACCAGGGAAGAATGATGTGGACCAATTTAGCAAGCCTAGTCCAATTAATTGCATGCTTAGGCCCATACTTGTTAATTGGGTTATTCTCATGGATTCTCTGGTAGACCCAATTTTTTTTGGGTCCTTTTTAAGTTAGGATTTTATTATTATTTGTTGTTTGACTAGGAAAGCAGTTAGAATTAGGATTATCTTGAAACTTCATGATTAAAGTTTAATAGGATATATTTCATGTTTTAGATGTTATTTTGGATGTATTTTGTTGCTTTTAGGTTTCTTCAAGTATATGTATTGGATTTGGACTCTTTTTATGTAATTTGGGTTTAAGTATAAGTCTATATAAATGATCTACTATTGTTGTAAAGGGAGAGGATGAAGTGTTTTTGAGGTGTGATTCCTCTTATTTCTCTGATATTGTTGAGAATTGAGATTCCTTTATCGACCCCTTCTTCAGATTGGTGAGATTTCAATCCGTTCAAGGTCCTAGCAGTGAGATTCTGTCAGACTATTCTCCTTTTTTGTATTATTTTTTTCGTTTAGTTATTATTTCCTGGCAGTGAGTTTCTGTCAGATTATCCTCTTCTTCCCCTTTATCCTTTTCTTGTTGATTTTTTAAATGATCTTCCACTATGATGTTTGCGAATATTGGGCAACAAAGAAGCAATATATGTGTAGGTTGATTGTTGCTGATATAAGGTTAGGATTGTTGATGATATAAGGTTAGGGATCATCACTTGGTATGACGGTAAAAGCTTTGAGCTTTGGGCTGCCAACATGAGAATGCGGTTTCGAGTCTTGGCGCACCCACTCGATGCAAAAATGCCGAATGTTAGGTTTTTTGCCAGTCCACCCCTCCCAGGACCCTATATCAGTGGGACCTTTACCCGCTTACAGTCTTTTCGTTGTTGCTGATATACGGATATTTAGATGGATGTGTAGAAAGACTATGAAAGATAAGTTAGGGAACGAACAAGTCCGAAAGTTTTTAGAAGTATACCAAATAGGAGCAAAAATAATGGAACATATGTTAAGACTTAAGATGGTTTGGCCATGTTAAACGAAGACCTAAGGAGAACCCTTTAAAAGGTATGACAGATTGTATATTGAAGGGTCAAAAAGGGCTAGAGAAGATGAAATGGACATGGGTGGAGTAAAAAATGATTTAGTTGCACTTGATCTGACTAAAGGATGGTGGATCAGAATTAGTGTTGGCAACCCCAACATCAGGATAAGGCATTTTTGTTGTTGTTGTTGATGTTGTTTTGTTTTTTATTTTTTATTTTTTTTCTGTGTTGCTACTGTTCTATCCTCCCTTTCTTCATCTAACCTTACCAATTCTAACAATAATAGATAGTGAGTGCATTCCTCAATATCTCTCTTAGATCTATGTTTAGAGAAATGAGGCATCCAAATGACTTGATCTCTTCTCTACATGAAGAAGTAATGAATGTAAAGATTTTTTATTGGAACTAGGCAACAAAGTTGATCCTTGAGGACCAAATTCTCAATGTGGCACTTTTGATCCTCGTGTTTATATTTTGTGGAAGAACTTGCCTTTGGTCTTTTTTGGGGGAAAGAAAGAAATAGAAGAGTATTACTGTATTTTAGTCATTTAACTTGGGATATTTGTTATAGCAGTATTGTTTCTCTTCGGGTTTGTTCTCTGTTCTAAAGGAACTCAAACCCTTCATTTTGGAAGAATTTTCAATCTCTTTGGGAAGGTATTATATTTGGAATTTAGATTGCTTATTTTCTCCTTGAATGGTGTATATTCTATTGTCATACTCTTTTTTTTTTTTTTTTTGCTTTTTAATTTTAATTTTTTTTACACATTTTCTACAATCATAAAAGATCATAGTTTGTTGTAAGATAGAAATAGAAAAGTATTTCTTGGTTTTAGTTATTTAACTCAAGATATAGCACTAATCCTTTTTCTTTTGATGGTCCTCTATACTAAAGGTTGTAGTTTCTTTTACATGGAAATTCTAGGGATAATTTTATCTTTACAGCTTTTCCTTTTCTTTTTCGTATTTGCCTGCATATCCAAACGGATCACAATCTTGAATTTAAAGAAGGGGCTACCATCATGTTTGATGCATGTCAATGTAATAGTATACTATTCTGAAGCATGTGAGCCTATTATTTGGCAGTTGAGTTTTTGAATGAAGTCGATCCTTTGATGATTTTTCTAAAAATTATATTGTTAATTCTTTTTTCAGTGCATTGGTAGTCTTTTCTTCCCTGCGGTAACGGGAATTATGGCAGGTTCAAATCGCTCAGCGTCACTAAAAGATACTCAACGTTCAATACCCATTGGAACACTGGCGGCAACTCTTACAACCTCGGTTCTATATCTAATTTCTGTGTTTTTATTTGGAGCCCTTGCAACCAGGGAAGAACTTTTAACAGATAGGTATTCATACATTTTTCCAAGTTGTCAATCATATTAGACTTAAATAATGAGTTTCTATAGTTTATTGAGCCTTCGTATGTTGATTTTGTAGATATTTCTTTTGTTGCAGGTCGTGTTCTCTTAATGGACACCCATACATTGATTGAGCAAATAGTCTTAGAGACAAGTACATGATCTATTAGATAAGGGTAACAACTTATTGGATAAGTATGTTGATGACACGTTCATCATAGTTGGAAACTCTGGTCAAATTGGTGACTAAACTGATTTGTAAAACTTTTAATTTTAGGATTACGAATTTAAAAGGAGAATTGGCTTCGCTAGGCTTAGGTGTCGCTTCCTTGAGGAAGTTTTAGAAATGATTCCTATAAAGTTTCAGAAGAGATCGTGCTTGGTAAATGCACATTTAAAACGGCGTTTAAGCCAGAAAGATGAGAACTGGCAAAATGGGTTTTATAAATTAAACTAAGTATAAATAGTTTGAATAAACCAAACTGATTTCCACAAAAGTAAGTTGGGGAAGTGGGGAATCGGCTCCTTCAATAGAATTAGCATTCCGGTGAAGTGCTTCATTTGGAATCGGTTCTCAGAATTGTTTACCAAATGTGTACTGTGTATGACTAAAGCACTTATAGGCCCATGAATCACTCCAAGACTCAAAGATGCAATGTCAAACATACCGTCAGAAAATGTCCAAATTGATTTTTCTTGGCTTCTACATGAACTATGGTCATGAAAATACTAGTAGTGGTCCTTTTCAAGATTGATAAGTTGGAAACTGAGTTAAAATGAGCATCACGGTTTGAATTCAGTGTATTATTTATTTTTTTTACCCATTATGTATCACGTATATCACTGAAACGTTATTAAACCGGACAATACGTGATGACTTCCCTCCTTTTAGTGTCATGGCTTGGTTTCATACGCGTTCCTTGAAATAGTATTACGTACCTAATGGTCTGTTTGGTAAATTGATGCATATTTAATGGATTAACAGCTAAAACAACTAACAGAAGATATGGATAAAGAATGAAGACTGTAGATTAAAGGACGAACTGAAGATAGTTGGCTCTAGGGTTTCTACAAGACCCAAGAGAACCTCAGACTTGTTGATCTCTGATATTTTAGAGTAAAAAATAGCTGCCTAGTACAATTCAATAAGTAGTATTTATACCCCTAGTGCTATTGTTGCTCTAAAACTGAAAAACTTTAGTTCTCACCTTGATTTCATCGGTGAAATGCTTGCAAACGGCATGGCGTTGTCGAGCTTTGTTCGATTTGTGTTTTCATATACAAATCCGACGAAATCTCACTTGTTTTGGGGAAAAATCAGTAGAAAATGTGAAGAGGGAGAAAAGATTTGAGAGAAATGAAGGAAAGAGGAGAAATCTGCTCAATTTGGGGCAGATTTCCCCTTTAAATGACATGTTGCGCGTATCGAGCGCCACGCGCGACATGTCCTCATTTTGACAAGTTTACCCTCACTTCCTAGTTTCGGCGACATGTCTCCGAAACCAAGAAAGTTTTTTTATTACAGTGACATCGCTCAACATGGGCGACAAGTTGCCGAAACCAGGGTGAAACGATTTATACCCTGGTTTCGTGTCGCCCACCTTCGAAATGGCAACATTGTATACACCAAGGTTTACTGTGTCGATGTCGCCAGTTTGTTTTGGCGACAGGTCGGCGACATGGGGAAAAGTTGGAGAAATGGGGGGAAAAGTTGGGGAAATGATGGATTTTTGGCCCCAAACTTTAAATATGTCTAATTAAGGCCTAAATGCATCAAAAAATGCAACAAAAAAAAATGCCTACACATTAGAAGTCCTTACATGAGGGAGGTTAGCATACACGCTGTCGGGTATTGTAAACTATAAAAAAAGATGCTAATCATGCTATATGTAATTTAATCAAACTGAAAGTTAATATAATTCAAACTAACAGATAAATAACAGTAGGAATCAAGTGACATGTAATTCAAA
>JAUPMG010000005.1:10285502-10307126 GCA_031762675.1 Pachysandra terminalis
CTCCAAGGAATTCAGCCAATACTTGGCTTTGTCCTTTAGTGAAAAGGGGAAAAGTCTCATCCTTAAAGCATCCTCGGGAAAATTCTGCAATTTTATGGCAGAGCAAATTTCAAGGAATTCATCGAGGTGCTTATAAGGATCTTCATTATTAAGTCCATAAAAGGATGGAAGCATTTGTATGATGCTGGACTTAATTTCATATTGAGTTGCCGCAACTTGTGGCAACTGAATGCAAGAATGAGAGGTGTAAGTAGTAGGGATATAGTGATTCCTAAGCAATACGAGTCTCTCTTCTTCTGCTGGTTCTATGGTTACAGTTGTATGTTCTCCTACCAAGCTAGAGTCTCTCTAGGCCTTACGTTCTCTAAGAGTACATTCTAATTCTAGGTTGCAAGATATAAGTGATAGGGCCAAGGAACGCCTACCTAACATACACCAGTAATGAAAATAATCCTAAAAAAATAAAAGAAAATAACTACATGGTTGGTGGTTGCTGTTGGAAGAGTTTTTAAGCAAATCTGTACGTCTGTGAAATTGCGCTCGATCGCAATAACCCGCTCGATCGCACTTCTGCGCTCGATCGTAATCCTGTGCTCGATCACAATACTGCAGCTAGTACCTGAAACAGATAACACACAACCGTAAAATAGAATAAAAAAATATAAAATAAAATATACAAAATCCAAATAGACTTAATCTAACTAACTTAGAAATCTAAACCGAAAACCAGTCCCCAGCAACGACGCCAAAAATTGATGTGTGAATTATAACCACTCGCAATAGGACGAATCCATGTATGATAGGGCTATTTTGAAGGTGTCGAACCTCAAGGACTGAAGGGATTTAGACTGTAAATTTACCATATCAATTCTAAATAAATTTAATTAGACATAGCAAAGGAATTTGTGATCTTAATTCTAAAAATCAAAGTAAATTAAATTAAGGGATTAATCAATAAGGAAAGGAGTTAAGCATTGATGATTCCTCTAACCCCTTGAATATGGTAATCTCATGAATTCTAGGCATTAATTCTATGTCTGAAACAGACTTGTGTGGCTACAAGCTCACACAATGTCCCAAAAAGGTATCATGTTAAGAAGAAGCACAATCTATCTTCGATTTCTGTAAGCATAGACTATCAAATTCTTAGTATGAATTACATTATTATATGGGATAAGTATAACCCATCTTCGGTTGGCACGGAATGTCTACCTACACTAACTAATCTAATTTGTAGTACAACCCGTCTTCCCTAGGAATGGCCTTTCAAATCCCATCATAATCATCATGCCAATGAGCACGATTTCATAATTAGTATTCCTATAATCACAGAAAATAGGAACACTTTGGGTTCAATCCTAACAAATCTATGGCAAGTAGGTTCTGTTAGTCTTGATTATAAGCATTAAAATCTGATTAGAAAACAATCCTCAAACTATGCAATTATCAAACTATATAATTAAAGACCTAAAAATCATGAGATTTAAACCATAAACAAGAGATTGAAGCTTACATCAACACTCCACAAGGAGTTTAGCTACTCATGGATGGACTGATCTTCACCACGGATGTGTAAAAGTTCATCTCCATGCACAGCATACGCCCCAGCAAGAACACGAAGAACAGTACGAACAAATTGCAAGAACAGAGAATTCCAATCCAATTCAAACTAATTCGATTCGTAATAATCTCTACAACATATTAGGAGTCTTATAATACAAGTTTTCAAATCTAAAAGTTATCCAAAAGAAGTGAGAGACTAATCATTTACAGACCCAAACTCTAATCAAACACGGAACTGCTGTTGTAAATATGCGTGCGTTCGATCGCACCGCTCTTGCGATCGATCGCAATGCACAGTCTGGGCTTTCTGGGCTGAGTTTGGACTTGATCTTTTTGGGCCTCACTTGGGCTTTCTCCTCTATCTTCAAGGTGTAAATGGGCTTGAGTTTGAGCCTTGATCATCCCCTCTTACGAGCCTTGAAACTTTATCCAATTGAGGCTTTAGTGGCTTGGTTTAAGCCCATATTCTCCTCATCCTTATCAGACTTGCAAAACAGTATAATTGCATTAATTAATTCTCATAAATACATTTCTAAGACTAATGAGCATCAGTAATAAGCCAAAGAGTGCAAGTATTACACACTTATCAGGTTTCCTTTTGGAAGATTGAAAGTAAAGGAAGAAGAAACAAGATTAGTCAGGAATACAGAGAGTTTCACCACAGAACTTATACTTATTTCAGAAAGGAGAATTCCTAAGAAAATGACTGCAATTCTCAAAGTAATGTTAAATGCTAAGAAATTCAATCCCTCTTTTTGATGCATCATTGATCTTATATAGTTTCAGAATCATTACTTGACCGTTTATAATGTCTCATCAATACATTCAAAACGCCTAATTGATGTATACAGTCGTTTTCCTTTAAATATCCAAAACGCCTCATTAATTGTAGAACGTTAATAAATACATTCGAATGTTTAAATCAATAATTATTATGAAATTATACAGCTCATGATACATTATGTATTCTGTGATGATTAAGTCCCTTAAATGCTACAAGATCTCTGAGGATCTTGACAGGACTTATCTCTCTGGCCCTCCATTCCTAAAAGTCTAATGTTTATTTTTCCCTATGCTTTAAGTAAATGACTTCGAAGTTAGAGTCTTCGAAGAATAATTGGATATCAGAGAATATTCCCTTTAATACAATACAATTCTCAAAATTATGACTTTGAAGTGTCACAATGATTATTTCGAGTGACTATCTCGAAGGGTGATTTCAAGATAGGAATACAGTGCTAAAAGATAATTCAAAATACTAATTATCTTAGAGAAATAAGTTCGAGATAATGAATAATCATTTCAAATGACTATCTCGAAGATTGAGTCATTAATATGATTATCCTAAAATATGCTTAAGAATATCAATGACTTTAATATGTTAAGACAATTATTTCTGAAATGCCTGAAATAGCTATCTCATTCGAAATAGCAATACTATAATATCTATGATGACGAATTGGCCCTCTCGAAGTGGTTAACCTATAAATTACTCCTTAATGTCTTACATATATAAGATCAAAGGAATTCTTAAAATATAACACTTTGAAGGCTGTCCTTTGAAACGATACTGATTTGAGGTCCATCTCTTGTATATCCTCTAGTTGTATACTGATTTCGAAATAATTCTCCCTGGTTAAATGCGCTTTCGAAATATACTACTCTGAGAATATTCTCCCAACAAGAGTGGGCTTTCGAAGAGACATACATAATTTCGAAATATATTCTTTATTCATGATTTTGAATAATAAAATGTATAATTATATAATTGACCTTGCGATATGTTACCTTATCATTGGCTTAAATCAATTTTCAAATTGACTTATCATCAATATTTATAAATCACAAGTGTGGAGTTGTCCATTTCCAATGTGGGACGGCATAACTCAAAGCCAAAAACAATTATCACACGGATTCATATTTGGTAAAATTATGAATACCCACCATTAGAACTTTGGTATGGGTAGGTGTAGGCAGCACCCTATTCGCCTACATCCCAGTCACGTGTGCAATTATCATTTTGAGATTTTTTTATGTTTATAAATGGAGTTAGTTTTTTACACGTGATTGGAATAAGGTGGGTAAATAGGTTGCTGCCTGCACCCACCCTCATCTGATCCGCTCCCGTGTATCAATAACTTCGCTAATAAGTCGGAGAGTGGATCAGGTGTAGGTGGACTTGCCGCGTGGGTATGTTAACAAAAAAAAAAAAACATTTTAGAAAGTCGGAGAGTGGATCAGGTGCAGGTGGACTTGCCGCGTGGGTATGTTAACAAAAAAAAAATATTTTAGATTTTTTTTTTCTTCTATACACAAGTGCGGGTGGCCAATAGAAAGTCACCTACACTCACGGCAAGGCCACCCGCACCTGATCCACTGCGAATAAGTCGAGGCTAGCTTTCCAACGCCAGTCATGTCAACCTCATAACTGCCGCAAAATCCGGCGAGCTCCGGTGGTTTCTGATCGCCAGATCCCCAGGGAGATATCTCCACCGTTTTCTACTCTGTGTTGATTGATTCAAGATTTTGGAAAGCTTTCATCAGTGATAAATATTTAGTTATTGAATAGTCCTTCATTTGAGTTTTTTCTTATAATAACTCTCTTCAATTTATCTTAAAATTTTCAGAAGAAAAAGCCACCTTTATTCCTTTTTCTTTTGACAGATAGAGAATCGAAATGGGTGTTAGCAGTGAAGAAGGGATAAAAAGGAGGGGATGCAATTGCACCAAAGACGATTTCTTGCCTGAGGAATCGTTCAAGAGCTGGGGGAACTATGCAAGAGCACTGAGTCAAACAGGGTCACGGTTGCAGGATCGGTTACTGACTCGGTCCCTCGACCACACTGAGTTGGTTGAAGTGAAGGCTCAGAGTCAGCATGAGATGAAGAAGAACCTCACTTGGTGGGATCTCATGTGGTTTGGCATTGGCGCTGTCATCGGTGCCGGTATCTTCGTCCTCACCGGACTTCAGGTGCATGGAGTTTCAGGACCTGCCGTGGTTTTCGCTTACATAGTTTCTGGTATCTCGGCCATGCTCTCTGTCTTCTGTTACACTGAGTTCGCCGTGGAAATTCCTGTTGCAGGTACCACTCTCTGCACATTAGGTTAATGTGATTATCTTTAGTTCAATAAAATAGTAAATAATTGAACTTAGGATTTAAGGCAAAATACGAAAAAATAAATTCAGAAATGTGTAAAAAATAAATGTTATTTTTTTATATTCTTAATTAGGATTTAGGGTTCCATTTTCTTTTTTAGGGTTTTTATAATTTTCTAAAGATTTTATTTGCACCTTTATGATGACTTGAAAAATAAAGTTGGTAGCTTTGTCCCTTTCAATTTGATTGGATGGTCCTTAAAACTGGTATGACTCAACTTCTTATAGTAAAGGTTAATATGGTTTAAAACCAATGTTTTAAAACCCGGTTCGGATGCTAACCTGGTAAAGATAGTGAGTTGCGTCAATCTGATTGAACCGGTGGGTGAATCCAAATCAACCAATTAAACTTTAATGTGAGAGCGAGAGGGACTTACTGAAATGTCGTCGGAGTATGAGTCAGTTGGCCAGCAACACAGGTTCGCAGTTCAATGCTTGCAGAGAAAATAGCAAGAGTTTGTCTTTCAAAATTAGTTTATAGCTAAATAAAACCTATTTTAGGTTTCTATAATAGATAGAGAGGTAAAAGCTTCTATTATTATATAAAAGTGGGATTCTAAAATAGCATATATGTAATGATCCAACCGGATTTTCATTATTGTCTTAACCCGGCCGAGTCATTGGTTTAACCGGTTTAACTAGTAGGCCTTGCCAACTTTTAAGACTTAATAGGGTAAATAAAAGCCTATCCGACTCGGTTATACCACTAGGTACCAGTTGAACCGGTGAAGCCGGGCCGGGTTTTAAAACACACGTTAAAACTTTAAACGATATATATATATATCATCTCCTTTAATTGTTTTTTTTTTATTTTATATGATTTTATTGTAAAGAAAAATATGTTTTTTAATACAAAATGACCAATCACAGATTTGTTATAGGAAATGCTGCAGACACAAGTGTCATGTATAAGGTTCAGTTTTTAACGTGTAATTATATAATTTTTTTAGTAAGTTAGAATGTTTTCAGGATTTTCCTTTTTCATTTAATAACTTAGAAATAAGGTTGTTCCTTTCTATTTGATTAGATGATATCTTCTAGCACTTTGAGGTATAGTTTTTGTGCCTTACAACCAACCAAGGGAGGACATGCTGGGTAAAAGTGATTTTGTAGTTTTGAACCCATTAGTCAAGTCCGCATGTTCCAGTTGATTACACACGAATTATTTTCACGTATGGATCAGTGTTTGAAAACTCGAGTAGGGCTGGTAACTCGGAAGTTAACCAGTTAACCTATCCGAGTAATTTGGTAACTCGGCCCGAGTTACCAGCTAGTCAATATAAAAATATATTAATATTTTAAAATTACATAAACCTATGACAAAAAAAATTATGAAAAAATATGAGAGAGGTACTTATGAAAAAATATGAGAAAGAGGTACCTAAAGTTGAACTGTTGAAGAGAACAAATCGTGAGAGAGCGATATAGAGAGTTAGATGCACACACTGTTCAAGTTAAATACACAGAGAACAAATCGTGAGAGAGAGATATAGAGAGTTAGATGCATACACTGTTCAAGTTAAATACACACATCGTTCGAGTTATAAAGAGTTGTTGCTATTGAAGTTTCAACTCTCTAATAATTTTAAGAATATAAAGAGTCAGATTAGTAGGTTTAAATTAGAGTTTATTTTAATTTTTTTTAAAGAAAATAATTTAATCTTTAACCTAGTTAATCGAGCGAATCAATAGAAACTCGGTCGAGTTTTACGAGTGACTCAACCGAGATTTCTAGTGACCAGTTGATTAACCACCCCTGATTTTTGAGGTAAATTAACCATCAAACTACCTATCCGAGTAACTCGGTTGAGTTTTCCAAGTTACTCACGAGTTTAAAACACTGGTATAGATTCCTTCATAAAGTAGAATATGTTCAATAATCCTTAATAAACAAAAATTTATTAATATATTTAATTAATAATTTGTGGATCAATTAAGTATTGGGTTTTAACAATGAGTTTTATCCACTTTGCCAATACATGTTATTTTTTACATAGGAACAAAATCTTTTTTCTTTTTCTTTTTTGTGCGGATATGCTCCTTTCTCTGTCCTTTACTATGCTATTGATTTTATTATTCCAGCTCGTTTCTTTGTCCTCTCCTATAGTATGGATTTTATTATTCCATGTAACTTCAAATATATGAAACAAATATTAGAAAATAATGGAGGATCAGAAATATGAAGACTTGGAATAATTTGTATCGTCGATCAGTAAGCTCAAGGCACAATCTAATTGCTATTTTTAGACAAGTTTTTCCTCCTCCGATCAAGATTACAAATGCATTAGGGGTTAATGAGAAAATGCTTTCATGAAACAATGAAACCTCTGATTAGATTTGTTGTGATTCTCGGATGTGAACTGTCCGATCACAACAGGACACTCTGTATATAAGAACTGATGAAACCAAATACTTGATGAAAGCCTTAGTGTATCCTCTCAATCGGATCTAATTGGTCTAGATCAAATGAATGAACTTGGTCTAGATGTCTAGCACCTGTTCACCAATAGGTATGATCCTGATCTAAAGGTTTGGATTAAATCTGAACAGGAGTGTAACTCTTCACCAATCACCGATCAGGTGTGTGCACTATCCTGTGGTCAGGATCTCACCTTGTATAGATAAATGATCAATTGACACATCTCTGATCAAGTGCAATTCTAATCAAATGGTCTAGATCGTGTGAACACGATTAGACATGCATTCTGACGATCCAGATCACTCGAATCCATTAGGTGTGTCCGATTGTAAGCATCATGATCACCCGAACCAAGTATGGTTAAAACCATCAGACCAAACCATCTCAATTGACCCGGTCAGACCCTACACCACTCTAAAAGAAAAGGCTCCTAACCTCCTCACGACATAGCATGAGAAGTGCAAAGTGTGCCTACAAAGCGCCCATTGCACCTTAAGTGCCCTCGTGCATGCATGCATGTATTTGCGGTGGTGTGAAGCACGACAAACCCAAGTACGATGCACTCAATCATTCTCTTTGCTTTTAAACACAAGCATTTGAGAGCTCATCTTATATAAAATCTTTACTTCTCTTGTAGTTTTCAATGTGGGACAACAAACAAAGCTTTCACCAAAAACACACATAAAATAGTGTTTTTGAAAATCTCCAACAATTCTCCACAATTTTTAAAATAAATATAGACTTGATTAATACAATAATATAACGATGATAAATATAACTTACAAACTTGGCATCATCGCAAAAATTCGTATAGATGATAAGTGTCTTTTGGACTTGAACTTTCACTTAGTGTAGATAGCTCTAAGTTTATCAGGTTGATGTGGTGAACGGCTCTTGAACTAGTGATCTTAGAGATAAACTAGAGACTTTCACACATACTCATTTCTATGGGACAGAGCTATCCTTTTGCTTTTCACGTTAATGGCTATGTGCCAGTACCCTGTTTCTTGAGTGCTCTAGAAAATGGTCAAGATTTTCATAGACAACGGCTTGACTGCCACACTCATCTTGGTAAGTCCAAACAGGTGAGTCTGTGAGTCACCTTTAAGGACGCATTAAGGATATATATCCAACATCTCTTTTGCAAATTCTGGCACTAGTTAATGTCTAGGACTGAGGTAATTTCTTGTGTCTTGCTAAGCCACACATTTAACTTGTTTGTACACATTAAACTTGGCCTATAAGTTCAAGATTTAAGTTTGATTCCCATTAAAGATGGTTGAAGTGCATATTGACCTTAACTCCATTCCTTGCGACACCTTATAAACCATATCTCTAACAAGGATTTTCATCAAAGGATCAGCTAGGTTTGCATTTGACTACACATAGTCAACCTTAATTACTCCACTTTTGAGTAATTGTCTCACAAACTGACGTTTAAGACTTAAATGTCTTGACTTGCCATTACATGTCTTACTTGATAATTTATATAATGTCGCATGGCTATCACAATGAATCATTACAGGAGTTTGTTTTTTCGAAAGAGGAATATCTATTAATAGATTTCTAAGCTATTCTACTTCTTTGCATAAATCTGCAAAAGCTATAAATTCTGATAACATAGTTGAATCAGAAATACAAGTCTGCTTCTTGGATCCCCAAGATACAACAGCTTCTCCCAGCGTAAAGATTCAACCAGTAGTGGAGTTTGATTTGGATTCAACATTATTCCAACTAGCATCACTATATCCTTGCAATAATACAGTGAGATATCCAAAATAATAAAGGCCATAATCTATAGTCCCCTTCAAATAGTTAAGAACTCTAGATATTGCTTTCTAGTATTCACTAGCTACTTGGATTACTCGTAAATCTGCATAACATGCCTACATCATATGTTATGTCAAGTCTTGTGCAATTCATTGCATACATAAGACTCCCAATTACATTAGAGTACTCTAATTGAGATTTACATCGTCTAATGTGTTTCATTAACTTGATATTAGGATCTATAGGAGTAGGGGTTGGTTTATGAACAAAATGATCATATCTCTTTAGGACTTTTTCAATATAATGAGATTGAGATAAAGCCCACCCATTCTATTTTCTTCTGATTTTATTTTCTAAGATTACATCACCCTCTCCTAGATCTTTCATATCAAAGTTAGATGACAGAAATATTTTCTTGTATCCTCCACCATTTCAAGGGTAGTACCGAAAACAAGCATGTCATCAATATATAAGCAAATAATAATGCCAACATTATTATTGTAGACACTTATCTGCATCATTAACCTTAAAATCATGGGATAACACTTTTAGGTCGAATTTATCATGCCATTGCATAGGAGCTTGCTTCAGGCCATAAAGAGATTTAACTAATTTACGTACTTCTTTTCTTGTCTTAGGAGAACAAACACTTTAGGTTGCTCCATATAAATCTCCTCATCTAAATCACCATTTAGAAAAGATATTTTTACATCTATTTGATGGACAACTAATTGGTGAATTGAAGTAAGAGAAATTAAAACCCTAATAGATGAAATCCGTACAACAGGTGCATATGTCTCAAAATAATCAATTCTTTCCTTTTATATAAAACCTTTGGCTACTATTTTAGCTTTGAACTTTTTAATTGAACTATTAGCATTCAATTTCTTCTTTAAATATCCATTTAGATCCTATAGGTTTAGCACCTTGCGGTAAGTCAGTTAAGACCTAAGTCTGATTGGACAATATTATAGAAGACAATTCATCATTAATAGGTCTATATTAAGTACACATACGTGTATCTAGAATAATCATATATAGAGGTTAGGAAATATTTATTTTCTCCACAAGTGATGGTATTCTTAAGATAAAATATACCACTATGTATAAGACCAAATATTTCAAAAGTTCGATTAACTGATTTAAAAGATTTTCTAGTAACCTTAACTTGAATACATGTAGAACATTTTTTTTAGAACTATCAAAATTGAAAGCATAAATTAAACCAATATTAGACATGATTTTTATGTAACCATAATTTACATGTCTTAATCTACCATGGCATAAAGAAATAGAGTCAACATTATAAGCAAAAGAGAATTATTCATTAAATTCAACTTAATCATACCACTACAATAATACCCATGTCCAATGAAAACCCCATTCCTAGATAAAACAAACTTATCCGACCCATACACTAGTTTGAAACCCCTTTTATTGAGGTCCCCAAAAACAAGAGTGTTACTAATGTTAGGTATGTAAAGTACATTGACTAAGGTAAGAACCTCTCTTGATGAAATCTTGAGTTCCACAGTGCCCTTTCCGATAACTTTGGTGCAGAAATTATTCACCATCTCGGCTTCTTTTTCATCACTAATCGCTTCATAATTCTTAAAAAAAATATGGTCCTTACATATATGAATCGTTGCATTCATATCGAGCCACCATCCATCTTCAATTCCTACAAAATTGGCTTCGGACATTGTTACAATGAGTTTTTTCTTCTTCGATAATATTTACTTGACTTTTCCTAGCCTTCTTTCGAAGATAACAGTCCCGCATATAATGATCAAGTTTCTCAAAAAAGTGATAATTTTCATTATTTTTCCTAGTATCTTTTCTCTTGAAATTCTTATCATTCTTAGGCTTTGGTTTGTTATTCTTAGATTTATTTTTCTCAACCATATTTGTCTTAGAAGGATTTTCAGTCGCATCATCCTTCTTATCTCAATTACGAGAATCTTTCTCGATTTGAAGGTGACACTGTAGAGATTCCAATGTATGACTTTTATCTTCATGCTTAAGCTTCTTCTTATAGCCATTCCAAGTAGATGAGAGTTTAGCAATAGTTACCCCTACTTGAAAATCCTCTACAAGCTATATTCTCACAATTTTAAGATCACTAATAATAAGTTGGAGTTCATGCACTTGTGCTAGAATAAACTTAAATTGGTCATCTTAAAATCAATATAATTAGTAATTAAAAAATTGTGGTTACTTCTTCAATGTGATACTTGTTGTCTAAAGCCGTTCACAAAAACTTTGTAGTAAGGATTGAACGATGTGCACTATGTATAATCATCTAGAATAATCATCTATAGATGTTATGAATATTTATTTTCTCCACGAGCGATGGTATTCTTAAGATCACATATGTCACTGTAGACTGAGTTGTAGAGAGCATTTAGGATATGACCTCTAGAAAGGAAGTCATCTTCTATTCATTTTCGTCTTTTCTCTATCACCTTAGGTGTATTGGCATTGAACGGTTTTGGGATGGCCTCCAGATCGTTATTAAGGATGTAGGCAAGTTTGAGAGTTGTAAAGAAGAAAAGCACTTTCTCTACCATCAGATAAAGTTGTGACCATCGAACCGATCAAGACTCACGAGGTCTTGGTTCATGACTTTAAGTGATTCAACTACTGAACCCTCCATTTGGCATAAACTTATTTAAAAAATTATTGTAAAATAATGGAGAATTGAAAGTATGAAGGGTTGGAACAATTTACACCGTTGATCAGCAAGCTTCAAGGCATGATCTAATCGTTGTCTTTTAGATAAGTTTCACCCTCTTAGATTAAGATCACGAATGCACTAGGGGTTAGTGAAAAAATGCCTTCAGGATATAATGAAGCGCCTGATCAAATTTGTTGTGATTCTCGAATATGCACCGTTCAATTACAACAAGATACTATGTATATAAGAACTGATGATGTCAAACACTTGATGAAAGTCTTGATGTATCCTCTCAATCAGATCTTATTAGTTTAGATCGAATAAATGAATTTGATCTAGATGCCCAATTTATTTATAGACTTACATGTACATGTTCACCAACAGGTTTGATCTTGATCCAATGGCCTGGATCAAATCCGAATGGGCATGTAACTCTTCACCTATCATCGATCAGGTGTGTGCACGAATAGGATCTGATCCTGTATAGGTACCTGATTGGTTGACACCTCTATGATCAGGTGTAACTCTAACCGGATGATCCTAATCATGCAAGCACGACTAGACGCACCATCTGATGGTCCCAATCAGTCGGATCCATCAATGTGTCCGGTCGGAAGCATCACGATCACCCGAACCAAATATGGTTCGAACTATCATACCAAACCATCCCAATTGACTTGGTTCGATCGAGCATCACTCTAAAAGAAAAGGCTCTTATCCTCCTCGCGACATAGCATGCAAGTGCAAAGTGTGTCTACAAAGCGCCCATTGCGTTTCACGCGCCCTTGTGTACACGGTGGTACGAAGCACTCAATCATTTCCTTTGCTTTTAAATTTATAAGCTTTAGGAAGCTCATCTTGTATAATTGTTTTCTCTTCTTGTAGTTTTTCAATGTGATACAACAAACAAAGCTTTCAACAAAAACACATAAAATACTGATTTTGAAATCTCCAACAACAAAATCTAATTTCCCTTGTGATATGGTCTATCATGAACCCAAAGAATTCAGCCCAACCTAGGCTATGTTTGGTTAGCCAGAACGTGTGGGGAAGAAAAGGAAAACAAATTTTCCAATGAAAATTGTAAGTTTAATTCTTTATAAAGTATATGTCAGTAGATTTTTATATTTATATTTATTATAATTATTATTATTATTATTGAAAAAAGCTCAATTTTCAATCAAAAGTCGTTCAAAATTTTTCCTTTAAATTCAAAATGAAACAATAGAAAATAGAGTACTCTTTCAATTTTCACCTATTCCAACTAATCCAAGCACATCCTAAAACTTCATCATAGGTGAGGCTTATCCAAATAGAATTGCTAATGCTGGACTTCTGATATCCTCTTGTTTCAGGTGGGTCATTTGCGTACCTAAGGGTTGAGCTCGGCGACTTCATGGCGTTCATTGCCGCCGGTAACATCCTCCTCGAGTACGTGATCAGTGGGGCTGCCGTAGCACGCTCATGGACTTCATATTTCGCAACCCTTTGCAATCATGAACCAAACGACTTCCGCATTATAGCTCATGGCCTCTCCGAGGACTACAAACATCTTGATCCTATAGCCGTTGTTGTCATTGCTATAATTTCTATCCTTGCCATTGTAAGTACCAAGGGATCTTCGCGTTTCAATTATTTCGCATCTATCTTCCATCTCCTTATTATTCTCTTCATCATCGTTGCCGGTCTCACCAAGGCTAACCCCAAGAACTTCACTCCAATTGCCCCTTTCGGTGTTCGTGGCATCTTCAAGTCCTCCGCCGTCCTATTCTTCGCTTATGTTGGGTTTGATGCGGTGTCAACCATGGCCGAAGAAACCAGAAATCCTGGGCGGGACATTCCAATTGGGCTCATCGCATCGATGACCATCGTTACAACCGCATATTGCCTACTATCAGTCACTCTATGCCTCATGCAACCATACAATACTGTTGACATCAATGCTCCATTCTCGATTGCATTCCAGTATGCTGGAATGGAATGGGCCAAGTACATTGTCGCCGCCGGTGCACTGAAGGGGATGACAACCGTTTTGCTTGTTAGTGCTGTCGGTCAAGCCCGGTACCTTACACACATTGCTCGAACTCATATGGTTCCCCCATGGTTAGCACATGTTAATGAGAGGTTTGGGACACCAAGTAATGCCACCATAGTCATGCTTTCAGCGACCGCCATCATTGCCTTCTTCACAAACCTTGATATCCTCTCAAATCTCCTCTCCATAGCCACTCTCTTTATCTTCATGCTTGTTGCAGTTGGGCTTCTTGTACGACGCTACTTTGTGACCGGTATAACCACACCGATGAACCGAAACAAGCTTATTGTATGTCTGGTACTCATAGTTACTTCTTCAATTGCAACTGCTATGTACTGGGGGCTAAGCGAGAATGGGTGGGTTGTGTACACGATAACGGCTCCATTATGGTTCTTGGCAACCTTGGGGCTCAAGCTGTTTGTTCCACAGGCCAAATATCCAAAAGTGTGGGGAGTCCCATTGGTTCCATGGTTGCCATCAGCATCAATTGCCATTAACATATTTCTTCTTGGATCGATCGACGCAGCCTCATTCATTAGGTTCGGTACCTGGAGTGCAGTTTTATTGCTTTACTATTTCTTCTTTGGGCTCCATGCATCGTATGACGCCTCGAAGGAATTAGCTGACCAGGTGCGAGATACTGCATAGTGGAAGGGAGACGCGACAACACAAAAATACCGACCCTTGCGATGTTTAACATTGTTTGCTTGTTTAGATTTGCTAAGATGATTTAGGTTGTGTAGATAAATAGTAGTTTAGGTTCAGAGAAGAATTCCTCCTTGTAGTTATTCTTTTTCATGTAATGTGGGTTTTCCAATGATTATATTCAACATATTCAAATTTGATCTAATGACCACAATATGTTTTTTATCATTTGAATATTAGTTGTTACATCACCCTTCCTTCTAAATTGACTTACAGCCATGCACCATACTCTTGGCAAAATAATTTGAAATTGATTTGATTGTTTTTCATATGTGAAGCTTCAAATTCACTTAATTAAAGCTTGAAGATGAATTCTCTTCACATTCTCTACTCCATCCAAAGTATTTTGGAGGAACTCTCATGCTTCTTCTTTTTTTTTTTGATTTGTGACAGTTATTGTAGTGATCCGTATATCATTGCACACGTGGCACACACTCACGTGAGACATGTGGCACATGTCTCTGTTTATTTTTATGAATGATGATTGATCGGTACGTGTGATTATATGCTTTGTTGAATTTTGAGATGATAGGTGGTTTCGGATTTCAAATCGCATGGCTGAATTGTATTTTATTTGCATTTTCAAATAATGGTCCGTGTATGCTTGTATGAGCAGGTATACACCGTGTCATGTTTTGATGTTTTAAATGATTTGGTTTAAACCAGTGGTTTAATGTGGTTGGACCAGTGGTTGAACCAGATAACCAAGGACTTTCCCTATAAATAGAAGAGGTGGGAGAAGGGTCAATGTCTTTCATCTTGGTTCAGAATTTTGTGTTCTGTTTGGTTGTGGGTTTGGTAGAGAGAAAAGAGAGAGGAAGCTAGGGTTTCAAATTTTTGGGGGTTTTTTTCTCTTGGAGCTTAGATATTGGAGCTTTCATCTTCTATCCTCATCTCAGATGTGGTTTTCTTTCTATTGCGTTGGATTTGAGGTAGATGTCTTACGACCAACTGATTTTCGTCATTCCCTTTGATAGCAAGTTGCTAGAATCAATTTTCAAAGATATAAAGGAGAGGTTTTATGTATGGATTAGTAGTTTATACTTAAGATGAGAGGAAAGCAACAGGAATTTCCGATTATGCAATATTGGAAGTGTTATTTGATTGATGTAATTAGTAGTGAAGTGATAGGGATTTTATAACTTAAACGAGTTTAATCAAAGATTTTAATCGATAAAAAGTATGCATATGGATTTGTTTTCTCAGGGCTTTTAAATCCCTAGTTTGACCTAGATTGTCGTTTGATCGATTCGAGTAGTTTAGGATGACTGAAGTTCAAAGGGTTTCATTGTGTATAAAAGAAATGGCGTTAGGAAGCATTCGGGATGGCTAGAGACCCGCTTGCATACCCAAAAGAAAACCCATAAATTTTGAGGTCCACAATGCTCGATTGATCGAATGACTGCAACAGTCGACCGGCAAAGGTTTGATCGACCAGAGCACTACCCGATGGGTTCCGGTCGGAAAAACTGATGTTGTTGTTTGTGTTTAGTCGGTCGACCGAAAGGGTTGGTCGGTCGACCGACGAGAGTCCAATCGATCGTTGCATTGACCGGTCGCATTGGTCGCTTTGTGTGTCGTTCCTGTCTGTTGTTGGTCGATCGACCGGAGAGGTTGGTTGATCGATCGGGTATTGGGAATGGTCATTGTTTGTTTTTGTGTTATGTTTCTCAACACTGGCTCTTAGGACAACCCAGTGTTTCAGACTACACATTATTTACCTAAAAAGCATTTAAGTAAATGTTCACTTTCTCCATTTACCTAAGATATTACATGTAAATAATGAAATACCCCTCATTTGGATTTAACAAAAATACTCTCAAACCCTAATTCTGAATGAGCAAAAAGTCAACTCTCCAGTTTTAGAACAAAATCCGATTTTCAGGATTTTTGATAAAACTATGATTTTCAAGTAGGGACAATTTTAGCCAGCATTTAAGGCCCATGATTTTTGAATTATCTAGTTATATCATAACTTGATTTAATACCAAAAATTCGGTAGGAAAAAAATGATATCCTAGTTATTAAAAATGTTTTAGTGAAAAGTTAACGTTTTCAAACTTAGTCAAATTTTCACTCTGCGACTAGTTGGACTTTGTCCTTATGATTGTTTTGATTTGTGTGTGATTGGATTTACATGTGTATATGGGTGCACGTGTAGATCCAAATGAATATGATTGTGATAATTTTGATAATGTTATAATTTGTGAGTTGAATGTGATGTGATGTATGAATGTGGTAGGATTGTGACTATGTAGTTATTATGAATAACATGCTAGGATATTAGATGATTATGCAAATGATGATATGAGGTATGAATGGTGTGTGAACACAATGCACATACAAGATAAGTACTTTGCATGATGTTGATTGTAAGCATGACCTATGTTCTATTTATGATAATATATGTGCTTAGATGTGACTGTTCACCTTAGGATTGGTTGGGTGAAAGGACCTTGGTAAGGACATTAGAAATGCCATACCAATTGGATTAGCATAAAGGCTAATAGAGTTATCACGGGTTAACAGACGCGAGAGACCATGATATTGAGTAGTGGTAGAGTAATTAAACTTTTGAACTTTGGTGAACCATTATAGTTTCAAGTCCGCTTAGTACGGATAGTCAGCTATATTTAGACTATCTGTCTACCATGAAGTGAATAATGAATTAGGCAACTTCATGTAGCTTATCAGGTTAGTTGTGTTTGGCTTTACCTTGAATGAGACCTATGAGTTTTAGTCCCTAAAGAAAAAAGAATGGGCAATTGTAATCCAAGGGTTGAGTCCCAAGAACTATGGTGGACACTAGCTTTGTGATGGTCTTATCCAACCGGTGTAAACTGGTATACAGGAGGCATTTGATCCTTGCCTGAAGTTAGATCGTCCTTTGGTTATGACGAGTATCCGTAAGTCCATTATGAGGATTTGAGACAACTCACCTGATAAGAACACCTCTGATGCCCTAGCAACTCGGACAGACTGTGTGATTCGACACCTGGGGTTAAAACCCGAAACCCCAAAATTGTGAACTAGTAAGTCCTGGCTCGCCCACGCGACACACACACACAATCACTTGCACCACACCAAACCAGGAGAGCGAGCCGCACCTGGACCGCACACGGCCAGCAGGCAAGGGGGACTCCCTGAGTGGGAACAAAGGGATAGCTTTTCTGTTACAGTGTACTTAGATCAAAGAGGGAAAAACAAAGAAAAATATGATTGCCGAGATTGTTTGCCAAATTCTGATAGATAAAGAGTATGGATAGATGAAATTGAGAAAGAGGATAGATGTATGAAGTTCTATTTGCAGAGCAAGACGAAGCTGAGTTGTGTACACTGGGCGAGAACAAATTTTTCCCCCTTTTCTCTTCACTATTCTACAAGTTATTGCAACTTATAGCTTATATAAGCACTATTTAAAATGCGTTTGGCCGGCTTCTATAAGTACTTATTGCAACTTATAACTTATATAAGCACTTTTTAAAATTAATTGTGTTTGGCAGCACTTATGGGTAAGTGCTTACCCATATGCAATAGAGGAAGGTTACCCATAAGGAGAAGCTGCTCTCAACAGCTTCTCCCAAACTCTTATGCCTTCAGCTATTTCACAACTTTAGTAATATTTTTAAAATACCTATTTTACCCCTAAACTTTTATAAGCACTTAAATAAATATTATTTCTAAACTTTAATAATATTTTTATAATACCTATTTTACCCCTAAATTTTCATAAACACTTAAATAAATGTATTTACCAAACACTATTGTCTTCAAATAAGCAGTTTATTGTTGCTATGGATAAGTGCTGCCATTGAGCAACTTATCAATAAGCACAAGCCGGGCCAAACGCAGCCTAAATATAGTATAGATGTAGAAATATTCCGGAGTTTATATAATAAGATCACATATTATGGACGAGAAAAATAGAGGCATCAAATTTATTACAAAATTACAGTACATACATGATCATCAATATCAATGATCTGCTAGGGCAAGATTGAACAACTTAGGCCTATTTCTTTCTCACTTGCAAGCTCTTCGATCAGAAGTGTGTGTATGTGAAAATAAATTGAGAGTTTGTTTATGCTATTTTACCTTGTCCCTTCTTTCTCAGCCTTTCCAAGTTTGAAAACAATGTTAAACATCAGGAGTTTCCAATGCTTTAGAAGGTTAGTGAAACCTTTTAAATGTCAACGTGGTCCCAGTTGAGTGATCTGTCTTCAAAACCATACTCTGAATGTTGAAGCCTGCTGCGAGCCAACCTACTCATAACCGCAAGACCTGACAAAAGGGCCAACAAATGTGAGACCAAAAATGCAAAATTTAACTTGGGTCATGATTCAAGGAGCTCAAGCGTATGTGCTCGAGTCCTGCATACAAAACAGCCTACAGCTTGAGCAACCAGCCCACAAAAGCCAATTGATTTAGACCTCTTTGGGCAAGTGCTAATCAGTAAATTGGTATCTTGAACATCTTGTCTTGCTTATGCAAGCAGCCAGAAAATGTAGTGCCAACCAGAACCAGAAAGAATTAATACGTGATGGCTAATTGATATAATAACAATGAGCTGTCGAATCAGATCTTATGTAGATACATAACTATAGATGCTTGTATGAATTCATGTATATTTATATCCATCATACGTACCTTCCACGACTTTGTAGAGAGCTGACCACCATCTATCTCTAGGAACCTCATACCGATTTAGTGTCTCTTCAATATCTTTGTCATGCTTCCCTTCCAAAACACCCTGCAGAGTGATCACTGCATCCTTGGTTTTCTTGAGAATGCTCTTCTCATCTTCAATATCTAACCGTTGGAGGTCGTTTTGGGAAGAGTTGAGGGTAACAGCAAGGGCAAACTGGGCGGCAGCAGCCCAGCGCGATGAAGCAAGCCATCTCCTCTGCCCGTCGTGCTGCTTGGCCTCTTCCCTACCTGAACTGATCTCCCCTTCCCTTACAAGGACTAAGCTACGCAAGTATTGAGCATTTGCAGCTCCTGTACTTTGAACCATCCTAGAGAAAGCACTCTCTTCATTTAACAGGAGGTCCCCTGGCGTACCAAATTCTAGAACCTGGGCACAAAGATTAGAAGTTTCATCACTTGCACATCATTGAATCTATAGTACAAATCTTAAATAAAACAATCTTAAGCCTGAAATGGCTTGGCAATCAATTTCTGCAAATCTGATTTTGATTCATCCAGGTTTCATATGAACAGAAAGCTCAGGTATTCTTGAGAAGATGGGCTCCAGTCTTCCCCACCTGTACTTTCATGTGATAAATATACAAGATGAACCCCAACTAGGAACTGACTCTAGTATGAACCAACCAATCTTGTGTTATCTATATATTGAATATGACAAATAACTTTCTCTGCGTTTCCAAAGCCTCCAGCATGCTTCCCATAAAGATATAGAAAGACAAGCTTAGCATAAAGGAAAGAACATAAGAGTGCACTAGAGAGTTAAAAGACTACCTGACCAGCATCGAGCAGAAGAATCCTGTCACAATCAATAATTGTATTTAGTCGGTGAGCAATAATGAGCATTGTGCACGATTTAAACTCTTCTCTAATGGTTTTCTGGATTAGCGCATCAGTTCTAACATCAACAGCGGCTGTTGCCTCATCAAGAACAAGAATCTTTGATCTCCTCAACAATGCACGAGCAAGACTTAAAAGTTGCCTCTGTCCAACACTGAAATTCTCCCCAGCTTCAGAAACCTTTAAACGACCATAAAAAATATTAGTTTATAGTTTAGCATGTGATAGTTTTTCATTTAACAGTTAGTAGGCAAGACAGTTGCTGATAGATCAGGTAGTTGGGTCAGCATGCAGCCCCACCCTCCCACAAGTTTGCATCAAAATATATTGTGCAATACCACCCTTCCACGAATGTTGAGATATTGGATTCTTACCAATGAAGTAACATATGAGTTCACTGATTTAGATCATTTGACTGATGAATTACGTGGGAAAATGGACACTCTTGCTTCAATTTTCAGCAAACATTTTGGAAAGTAACAATTCAATTCAGTCCAGTTTTAGAAAATTTGCCAGTCACGGATTAGTTCATTCTGCATTTCTCCAATTAATTGGCCCACCTGAATTGATCTGCGACCTTAAAACGGCATCTCTTTGGAGAACGTTAGAATCTTCAAGGGAATTTTCCAGGGGAAAACTATTGATATTTTCCTTGACCACAATAGGAAAAAAGCAGTGTATGATTAATCAATTGAACCATTCTAAACCACGACTCCAGCATGTGCACCTTTCTTCATGGTTCTGTTCAAAATGGAGCCTTGCCTCTTAAAGAACTACCTGAGAACATGAGAATTTGTACCCAGCAGCTACTTGTTTCGTCTTCCATGGAGTGGAGCTATAGGCTTCATAATGCCTCCAATAGATCAGTCAGCCAATAGATCAAAATTGCAAGGGACGAAATGCCTCCAATCTGATGAACTTACATACGAAAATGTACTGGAATCACATCCAAGGAAGAGCTTATAGGCGAGATTCATCAGAGCACTTTCCAACTTACATTTCACACTAATTTACATGAAAATGGCAGCACTCAATAACTTTGGAGAAGCATGGAAGGTCCAATGGGTGATGTTGTGAGCACCACAACTAAATCACTCATGGAAGGATAAGGGGATTTTGGTGTATGACATATGCATTAGGTTACATAATTTTGATCATCTGGATATAGGATAACCCAACTCTATAGGGATATGGACTTTAACGACAAATGGATCCTGTCGGAAGTTGAAGGCACTTCAGAACTTATTTCAGGAGATAAAATCTAGTGGGTTGGAACTTTTAGCAGCCAGTTCAGTTGCAGATTGCCTGAATGCCTGGTATGGAAGTAAAATTCTTAAATGTGGTGTGTGTATGGAATTGAGAGTTTCTCATTGTTTGTGCATGATCTGTGAGCCGTTAAACCCTAGGTGAACAAAACTTCTCCTTGGTATTGTTTGTTAACCTAGTTTTCGAAAAGATCCTTACGTTTGTTAGGATTCAATCCCTGCTACTATAATTCATACCTATCCTACATCATTATGACAAGGAGGCTTTTGTGCAATTTGCCAAGCATGCAAGAAAGTTAATTCGAGCTCGTTGGGGCCAAGGATCAGTAAATGGGAGGAACGGAAAGAATGGCAGAAATATTAAAGACACATACCATTGTTAGAGGTTTCTTTGTTTTTAAAAAATAAAAAAGAAAAACTGACAGGAATTGCATGGCCTCATTTCTGTGCGAAATGAGTGTCCTATCTTGATTATTTATCACTGACACA
>JAUPMG010000005.1:10392768-10409673 GCA_031762675.1 Pachysandra terminalis
TTGACCTTATCTTTGCATAAAAATAGGTATTGTTTTATGTATCCACCGTTTTCCTTGCGTATCCACCGTATCCATGAGTTTTACACCGTATCCATGCGTATCCGTGTCGATACTCGATATGTATCCGTTTTCGGGCCGACAGATACGCCACCTCGATACGATGTTTTGAACCATGCATATTATGCCTTGATGTGATTTGTGCTAAATTGATTTGGCTATGGTCTATTTAAATTCATGATGATTTCATGCATGTGGTTCAATTTATTTTAATGAATGTGGTCTAATTGAATGGTTTGATGGAGGGGTTGATTATTGAAGTCTGTTGTTTGTTCATGCATGTGGTTCAATAGCATCCACTCTAGCCGCTGACCCAATGGGGAGGGGGCTAGGGAGCCTTTAAACCACCTAATAAACAGCATATAGATGAATGAATGGTTGGGCCGCTTTAAGCCGATCTATGTCACACATGTGCATTGGAGTTCATTTGATTTGAACCCTTGGTCCATATCTGTTTTTGGAGTTACCCTAGCTTGGATCCCCCAATTGGGCCCATTAAGCAAGCCTAATTAGTGGTCCAAGATCCATGACCAAAGACCCAACTCATACGTTGAGTTCATATCCATGGGTCCATACCCATTTGCACTAGACTAGGTGCCCACCCACATTGCTTCTCAAGAATTCATTTCATAGGTCCAACTGAGCCCATGGACCCAGAAGATCCAGATGAAGATTCATAAAGTGCAAGGAATGGTCCAGGGTCCATGACCCAAGACCCAACTTATACATTGAGTTCATATCCATGGGTCCATACCCATTTGCACTAGGATTAGCCAATCTATTTCATACATGTGCATTGGGGTTCATTTGATTTGGGCCCTTGGTCCATATCTGTTTTTGGAGTTATCCCTAGCTTGGATCCCCCATTTGGGCCCATTATGCAAGACTAATTAGTGGTCCAGGATCCATAACCAAAGACCCGACTCATACATTGAGTCCATATCCATGGGTCCATACCCATTTGCACTGGGATGGGTGCCCACCCACATTGCTTCGCAAGAATTCATTTCATAGGATCAACTGAGCTCATGGACCTAGATGATCCAGATGAAGATTCATAAAGTGCAAGGAATGGTCCAGGGTCCATGACCCAAGACCCAACTCATACATTGAGTTCATATACATGGGTTCATACCCATTTGCACTAGGATGGGCGCCCGTGCACATTGCTTCACAAGAATTCAATTCATGGGCCCAACTGAGCCCATGGACCCAGAAGATTTGGATTTAGATTCAAATGAAGATCCATGGAGCGCAAGGAATGAAGATTTAGACTAGGGTTTTTCCTTTTCAGACCCAATTGTGAGTTCATTGGGTTTGGGCCAGTTAAAGTGAAAATATTGGAGAAGAAGAAGAAACGAAGGAGAAGAGAAAGAGAGAAAGATTAGAGAATAGGTTTAGGCAACTCAATCAGTCCCTTTACCTTAACTCATATTTATACTAAAGATGAGAAGTACAAAAATACCCTTGGACCATAACAAAAAATAACCCAAATAATAATACAACTGTAGCACGCCCCCCTCAAGTTGGAGCATACAGATCAAACATGCCTAGCTTGAAACATAATCACTAAAAAGAAGCACGAGCTAATGGCTTGGTAAGAATATCACCTAGCTGATCATCCGAGCGAATATAAGGGCTACAAACTGTTTCCTTATGAGTAAATCACGAATAAAGTGACAATCAACCTCTATATGTTTTCTGCATTCGTGGAACACATGATTGTTAGCAATAAAAATACGGCTTGATTGTCACAACACATCTGCATAGGAATAATAACATCAACGCCAAGATCCTGAAGGAAAGAACGAACCCATAACATCTCTAAAGCAGTATGAGCCATAGCTTTATACTCTGCTTCAGCACTAGAGCAGGCAATGACATTCTACTTTTTACTGCGCCAAGTAACAAGATTACCCCCAACAAAGGTAAAATAGCCAGAGATAGACCGCCTATCAAAACGACAACTAGCCTAGTCAGCATCACTAAAACCTGTTACAGTCAGGGAAGCAGAAGGTCGGTATAGCAATCCTCGCCCATGAGCACCCTTAAGATAGTGCAAGATACAAAAAACATCATCAAAATGAGGTTGACGAGGAGCATGCATATACTAACTAACCACACCAACGACATAAGTAATGTCAGGGCGAGTAACAGTAAGATAAATTAATCTCCCAACTAGGCATCTATATCTAGCTACGTCATCAAATAGTTGCCCTTGCTCATTTTCAAGTTAACAGTGGAGTCCATGGGAGTATCAACCGGCCGAGCACCTAATAAACCAGTCTCAGATAGAAAATCAAGCATGTACTTCCTTTGAGATAGAGAAAGGCCCTAACAAGAACAAGCAACCTCAATCCTAAGGAAATAGCGAAAAACTCCCAAGTCTTTAGTATGAAATTGCTTACCCAAATGTGTTTTCAAATCAGCAATGCCTGTGGAATCACTCCCAGAGATACTAATGTCATCCACATACACTATCAAGACAATAGTGCCAACAGAGGAGTGACGAACAAAGGCAGAATGGTCAAAGGTAGAATGTTTGAAACCATAATCAATAACAACAACATTGAATCTATCAAACCAGGTAGTAGATTGCTTTAGACCATACAAGGCTATGTTGCATAGGTACAGGTACGTGTGTCGGAGTCCGACACAGGTATGAGGTTTCAGATTCGGCAAACCATAAAAAATAGGATTCGAGGACACGGCTGCATATTTAAATTTTTATTTTTTTAAATAATTTCTTCGTCTTTCTTTTTTCTTCTTCGTTCTTTCTTCTTGTACAAAGTGTCAGATTCGGCAAACCATAAAAAATAGGATTCGAGGACATGGCTACATATTTAAATTTTATTTTTTTAAATAATTTCTTCTTCTTCCTTTTTGGACACGGCATGGGTGTATGACGCGTGTCTATGATACAAGGCCTTTTGCAGTCAACACACAAGGTGCTCACTACCAACAACCACATATCCAGGTGGTTGTTCCATGTACACTTCCCCCTGAAGATCGCCATGAAGAAATGCATTCTTGATATCTAGCTGAAATAAAGGCCAAGAATGACGGACAGCAATAGAAAGTAGAATCTGGACAGAGTTAAGACGAGTCACAGGAGAGAAGTTCTCTAAATTATCTACGCCATAGGTTTGTGTGTAACCCTTGGCAACCAACGTGCCTTAAGACACTCAGTAGAACCATCCGGAAGAGACTTAACAGTGTAAACCCAACGACAACCTATCCCAGATCCGATTTTTGTGAAGAGCACTCATTTCCTCATCCATAGCATGTTTCCAATCCAGACAAAGATAAGGTTTGCTCATAAGATGTGTGGATAGAAATAGACGACAAGGTATAAGCGAAGGATTGCAAGCAAGAAGAAGCATGATCGTATGAACTAAAATTGGCAATAGGGTGCTGAGTAGAAGTACGTTTACCTCGGTGTAAAACAATAGGTAAATCATCAGTAGCTATAGAAGAGGAGGAAGGAGCAGGAACCTCTGATGAGGAAGATATGGCATACGGACCATAAAAAACACGACTCCTATCTTTGGATCGCTGATACACCTGTAAGGGAGGATTTGGTGGATTAACCAATGACAGCGGAAGAGTTGGAGAAGGGAAGGAGGGCTCTGTCTCATGACTAGATAAAAGATTTACCGACAAACACTGACCCTGTGAAGAAAAGAAGGCAGTGGATTAAAAAAAAGTGACATCAACACTTACAAAGTATCGCTGAGATTCGGGATTATAACAACGATAGCCCTTCTGAGTGCTGAAGTATCCAAGAAAAACACACTTGCGAGCTTAAGGAGACTATTTATCTCGGCTAGGATCAAGTACATGAACGAAGGTAGTGCAACCAAACATATGAGGGGTGAGTGAAAAAGACGAGAGACTAGGATATAAAAGAGAAAACGAAGATTGATGATGTAAAACAGCAGAGGGTATACAATTTATGAGATGACAAGCAGTGAGAACAGCATCACCCCAAAAATGTTTGGGTACCTGCATATTAATAACAAGGTGCGAGCAATATCCAACAAATGGCGATGCTTCGGTTCAGCATCACCATTTTGTTGAGAGGTGTAAGAACAACTGGTTTGATGAATAATACCATAATTAGCACAAAAGGAACTCATGACAGACTATGTATATTCTAATGCATTGTCAGATCAAAGAACTTTAATGTGTTTACCAAACTTAACAAAGATTTCATTATAAAACTTAGAAACAATATTAGGAAGCTTAGATCTATCTTTCATAAATAATAACCATGTCATCCGAGAATAATCATCAACAAATATAACAAAATAAAGAAATCCATTCAAAGTAGGAGTACGGGAAGGCTCCCATATGTCGGTATGGACAGTAACAAAGGACTCGAATTGACGACTATGACCACTACTAGAAAACGAACTACGGTGATGCTTGCCCAACTGGCAAGATTCACATTCTAGACTAGACACATGACTTAATGTAACTTGTTTAAGTTTGGCCAAAGACGGATGACCCAGACAAAGGTGCCATTGAAGGGGCGAAACAGTAGCACTCAAAGCAAATGAAACTCGAGAGGAAGAACCATCAAGATCCAGGTAGTATAAGCGTCCTTATGCCCCAAGCCAATCATCTTCCTCGTCTTGAGGTCCTGAAAGACACAAGAGGTAGGAGAAAAAGTTGCGGAACAATGTAATGATTTAGTCATTTGGCTAACAAAAAGCGAATTAAAAGGAAAATTAGGAACATAGAGACTAGAGGGTAAGGATAAGGATTTAGTAGGACCATAGCGTAAAGGATCAGCCAATCCCTATACAAATTGGCCGGTCCAACTCGAGATCGGCCAGGGACGAGCCGCCATCCCTGGCTAATCCCAAAAAAAATTGAAAGCAGTGACTCGGACTAAGTTCGTGACAGGTCGGATGATCCGGCCGATTCGTCACGGAATCGGCGAGTTGGACCAGACAATCCAAACTGGATCGTCCAGTCCAAGTCTTAAAAAAAACAAAAAAAAAATACCCAGTGTTGTTTCCACTTTACAGATAGAGAGAAAGAGAGAGAGGTCCATGCCATTTAAAAAATATATATATCTTGTAGAAGTTTCCAGAAAGAGACTGTGTGTGTTTGTGAGAGAGAGAGAGAGCGTTTAGACTTTAGAGAAGAAATTTTCAAAGAAAGAGCTGGACTTGGGAAAGGAAAGAGAGAGAGAGAGATTTACCCGTGCTATTGTGAAAACTGAAGAACTCCCTATCTGCTGCGATCAAGGTTCCAGACGAGATCGAGATCGAGAGAGACTCAGAAAGGGTTCTTCAACTTTTTCTTTTTTTATTTTTTTGGTAGGAAATGTTCCTTCACCTTGAAGAAACTGAAAGGGACATATGAGCATTTTCTTTATGTTTTTCTTTTTATCTGATTTTCTATTTTTTATGAATTTTTTTTAAATATCGAGCCATGTTTTTGATCGGCAATCCAACTCGGCATCGGACCGGGACAATACCCAATCCAATACCGAGTTTAAACACTATGAGTAGGACTGAGAACACCTTTTCCAAGGACAAGACGCGAAGAACCATCAGCTAAAACAATATGATGTTTAACATGATGTAAATCAGAAAAGAGAGATAATATACCAAACATATGTAAGCTAGCTCCGGAATCAATGACCCAAGACGAAGGCGAATGGGCCACACATGAAATATTATCTGAATCAACTAGTGCAGTAGTAGATGAAGAGCGAAGAACAACAAGGTTTTCCATGTTGATGCCGCCTAGCATGTTGCCAAGTTGATCTATTGACATGTCAGGGAGATGAGGGAAATGATGGGGAAATCTGGGAAAATGTAGGGTTTTTTATTTTTTTTCCCTTCAAGTTTAAACAATCGTAATTAGTGTCTAGCTACATCATATAATACATCAAAAAATGCAAAAACAAATATCATTACATATCAAGGGACATTGCTTGGGGGGGGATCACCTACTCACTGTGGTTGTGCAAGCAGTGTAGAAATTGATGTAATCTGATCTATTTAAGCTATATCCTCATGCATTTGCACATCTCACAACTAAAAATACATGAAAATAAGCAAATAAAATACATACCATACCAATTTAGGCAATCATAAATTAAGTTGTTACTTTTTTTTTGATAAATTAAGTTGTTACTTGAACAAAGTTAAATACAAACTCAGCAAAGTAAAGTACAATACTGTAAATAAACTCAACAAACTCATCAATGTTATAAAAATACATCAAGATAGAACAAAGATGCCAACAAAATACAATAAAAAAAATTTTAATTTTTTTTCCATATTTTCTTTTTCTATTTTTTTTTATTTTTGTCATTATTTATAATAATATAATAGTTATATACTTAAATCATAATTTCAATTTTTTTTCATTTTTTATATCGCATAATAGTTAAACAGTATCCTAGTTAATATTTACTAATATACAATATTTATTCCAATTTATGTCAATTTTTCTAAAATTTTACAAAAAAAAATAAAAAATAATTTTTCCCCTATGTCGCCGATGTCGAGTGACATGGAGGGGAGTATCGATATATGGTGATTTACATGTAGATTCTCATCGTCAGAGGTTGGATTGGCAACATGTCGCCGACATGGAAAACACTGAAGAGCAATGCGCAATGTCTGAACCAGTTCTTTCATCTGAGTAGTGAGCGCATAACGAGAATCAAAACTAGGGGGAACATGTACAGAGGAAGTAGAAAGAGGCTGTGGTTGTGAACAACCATCTATAATCTGATGCACATAATTTGGCTTACCATACTTCACCCAACAGTAAGGTTCATCCACAATGATTGCACTTCCTATCATCATATCCACTTGTATGACCACTACCACCGGAACCACCATGAAAACCACGACCTCCATGACCACCACGAGCATTGCCACGAGATCCAGAGCCACGACTCCCACTGCTAGAGACTAAAGTAGACACCTCTAAAGTGGTGAAAATGGAACCAGTGACATTGGAGCTTTGTCCCAAATTTGAACGCAACTATTGAGAATAAGCATTAGTAGCGGTTGGTAAGGTCTCACTAGCAAAGGATCAGATCTTTAAAACCACGTAGATTAAAATCTAAATCAGATAGCAAGGAAGAAATCATAAATTCTTCCCAATGACGTTTCTGTTGCTGGAGTAATTGATCCCATAAACTCTCAAATGTGATGTAAAACTCAAACAATGGGTTCCCAGACTGCTTAGTGGTGAAAATCTTCTCATATAGCTCATAAACACGAAACATTGCTTTGATTCGAGAAAGATTATGTGACAAATTCCCAAATCTTCGTAGAAGAGTCACAAAATTCAACTGTAGCAACAATATGAGGTTCCATACCATACCAAAGCCATCTCATAACAACAGAATCCTCACATATCCAGTTTTTATATTTGACATTCGTCTTAGGCGGAGCTGTGGAGGATAATCAATCAAATATTTCACTTTACGTTTTCCACGCAGAAAAATTTCCACAGCATATGCCCAATCTAGGTAATTCAAACCGTTCAATCTTCTTGAGGTAATGGATTTAGGTATATCATCATCCTTAAGTAGTAGGGGTTTTCCTCAGGCATGACAGATCCAATTTAACCAACAAAACAACTCAAACAATGTAAAACCAAGAGAGAATAGATTAACCAGCCAATAATAGACATGGTGTAAAGGATCAGCTTGGGATGAGTCGCGATGCCAAACTGATCCCTAATTTATTAACAATTCTCTAACTCGGTCCTAAACCGAGTCAGATTGTCAGTTTCAGACGAACTGACTCAGTTTCGGATGAGTCAGATTGGACGTTCCAATATGGATCTTCCGGTTTTCCTCAAAAAGTTTTTTTTTAGATAAAAAATTTGGGCCATGTTTTGGATTGGCCGATCCGCAATCAGATACCAAGTTTAAACACTATGATAACAGATGACCTAGAGCCAAGAGAATTCAGAACAACCCAATGCAAGGCACACACTCCTTACTAAACTATCAAGGATTTAGAATAGGATCCAAAAACTCAGTAGTCCAAACATCAAACAACTGGAGGGTAAAAAACAACATACCACAAATTTTCGACCCCTATAGGTCAGGCCAGATCGCAGATTGCACAAAAATATCTACAAAAAATCGCAGATCGCCAAAACACCTGTCCAAATCACATGAAATGGATTCAAAAAACTCTGGAAAAAACATCACAATCACCAAGAGAGAGAGAGAGAGAGAGAGAGAGAGAGAGAGAGAGAGAGTCATTGCTGGACCTTGGTGTCCGTACAGATGATGATGTCAACATGACGTCATCGTACAGACGTTAACGTCAGTCCTTCTCGATCAACTCGCGATAACTTCCAAATTATTTTAATGGCTTCTAGGTTTGGATCGGATGCTTTGATACCATGTTAAAGTGAAAATGTTGAAGAGTTAGGTTAGAGGAGAAGAAGAAGAAGAAGAAAGGAAGGAAGGAGAAGAGAGAGAGAAAGATTAGAAAATAGGTTTAGGCAACTTAATCAGCCCCTTCACCTTAACTCATATTTATACTAAATATGAGAAAGTATAAAAATACCCTTGGACTATAACAGAAAACAACCCAAATAATAATACAATTCTTATAGATTCCAATTGTGAATATAAATATAACATTCCATGGAATTCCCGTGTCTTCGTGCTTGCTGTCATTTTGCTGTTCTTTTCCAGCCAAGCGAATATTAGGTTATGAAAATCCAGATCTATTGTTTCCTTCTAGAAAGATGTATGGAGCAAAATGTTGGGCAACAAAGAGGCATCATATCCGTAGGATGAGCATTGTTGTAATGAGGATGTTAAGATGGACATGCAGGAAGATCAGGAAAGATAAAGAGTAAACATATCCAATAATGTCTAGGTGTTGGCCAAATAGGAGATAAAACAAAGGAAAGTAGGTTAAGATGGTTTAGGCTTGGAAAGTGAAGACTTAGAGAGGCGAGTATGATAAGCTGCAATGACATACATATTGAAGGATCTACAAGGACAAGATGGAGACCAAAAGGACCTAGATGGAGTTTGTCAGAAAAGATTTGAGTACACATAATCTAACCGAAGATAGAATTTTTTGAGAGATTGGGATGGTGGAACAGGATTCATGTTGCTGACCCAACTAGTCGGGATAAGGCATTTTGTTCTTGTTGTTGCTGTAGTTTGGGGTGTTAATGGGTACCTGACTGCATCGCCCTGGCCTAATTTTACGGACTCAAAATATTTTTAGGTCAGTTCCGAATCCATACAAAACAACTTTGTTAGACGTTGAATCTACTTGGGGTTTTCCATTGTTATCTGTTGGGTATTGGATATTATAGGTTTTAATAAATTATGTGTTTTGATATAGTTACTGTAACTATTTACAAGCAATCAGACAATGAATTATATAGTTTATTAATCAACCCCTATATGTCCTTAATAAATTAGTTAGTTAGTAGTAACGGCTTCTATATGCCTTTAATAAATTTGGTAGATTTCCCATAACTACTTAAGAATCACATTTATTAAGTAATCAAGACTAAAGTCAAAACTCAGAACTCAGTCTTTCGAAACTTCATTGTTCTTTTTATCTTTTTTCTTTCTATATCTCCTCATTCATTAATCTATAGTAGTTGCACTTTCAATCTATAAAAATTGGTTAGTATCGCTATAGATCAGAAAATATTGCATCATATCAACTGTTAAAAACTATCCAAGTAAGTATACTTTTCCTTTCTTTCGCCCCTGTAATTTAAAAAATCACCTCCAGTACCTGATCTCTTTGGATTACACAAAGAACAGCTGTCAAAATTAAGTTTTACCGACTCTTCCTTTGGTGGCAGCCAACTGATAACCACCCTTCCCGTTGGGATCTGTGATTTTAATCCATTTCACTCTTAAACTTTTCATCAACATACTAGTCGTATAATCTCGGAATTCATCAAAGACCAATATCCATTGTTAAGCTGAGAACTTTATCTTTTCGACAATCCCATTTAAATATGAGAATTGTTTTTTGAAAATCTTGTTTCTTTCTTTCCAAATTCCCTATAGAATAGCATGGTACACAACCTTGTCCATCAAATTCCCTTTAAGCACAATACCCCTCATTATTTAGCCATGGCACACAACCTTTACATCAATTTCCATCTAAGCTCAATCCCCCTCATTCTCCATTGGATAACCAAGCCCTTAATTCAGCTAGACTTTACACACCTGCAATTTATCAATTGAAGAAGAGACCAAGAGGCCCCTAAGGTCATTTGTCAGGGAAGCGATTTCTATGATCACCATAGGACAAGGATCACGGAGAAGGGTGAGGTTCCAAACATGGTGTAAGGGATCGGAAGGGGACGATCCCAGAGTTGGTTCCTAACCGAGAGGAACCCCAATGGCTTTGGATCATTCCAATCCGTCTCGGGATAGGAACGATCCAAATTTTTTTTTTTTTTTAATTAAATGCGGCCGGTCCGTCTCGGCCGATCCCGAGCAGAATACCGAGTTTAAATACTAAGGTTCCAAACAAGACCCAGATCCAACCAGCCAAGGATGTTTGCCACTAAAACATTTTTGTTGACGGTTGTACTATAGGCTCTCGAGTATTTCAGACAAAAAGGAGTGTTGCCCCACCAAAGGTCTTTTCAAAAACTGACAAGCACTCCATTTCATATTCCAACCCTAAGATGGGATAAAATATAGGATGAAGCTCTTTGATCTGTTTTTAAGGCCTTGCAGATAAGGTTCTTGCTCATCTATTGAGATCCCAATTATTTTGATCTATGCCAAATTTGCTTTTTATTACTGTATACCATAGACCTTTATCCTCAAAAAATCTCTAAAGCCAATTCGCCCAAGAGGGTCGAATTCCGATCACCAAGTTACCCGTGTTGAGCCTTCCAGAATCTTTCACCAAGTTACCCAGGTTAAGAGATCTATTTGAGCACTTCTTTAGACTCTTGTATTTCTTTTTTGTTGTTTATGAGAATAGTGCGTGAGCTATTATTTTATTATCTACACCTGTCAGAAGCTGGGTATTTGCAGAGTCAGATCTGGAACCAGCAAGACCCATCCGAAAGGCTGAAACCATTATTTTTATTAGGATCTTGTTCTGGCTATAATCCCCATCTTGAGCCTGCGATATTGACACCCCTACATCTAGTTATTCCTAGAAACTTATTGGCAACTGAGCATAGTTATATCATAACATTGCCCAAATACTGTTGCTATTGTGTGTGGTATGCAGTGCTTTGATAATTTAAACCATGATCACCACATATTAGTCATCCTGTACCAATATGATTGATATGTGATGATACACTTCTTTGGATTTATATAAACATTACATATTGTATAGCCCCTTGCACTAAAAATATGTGTTGGTATGTACTGAAGGTACATACCATATTTTATGCTGTGTACCATAGAAGTATTGCCTTGCCCAATTTAACGTCTTCCTCCTCTCTCACTTCCCTTTTATTTTAATATTGACATTTTTAGTAGGTTTTCAATACTGACCATGTGTCTTTGCTCGTTGTTGAGATATTATGAAATGTAACTGTAAATGCAATCTGATGTAGATTTCTGTATTATGCTTTATAATAGGTGAATTGCTTGGCATTCAATCCATTCAATGAATGGATTCTCGCGACAGGTTCAACCGATAAGACTGTTAAGTTATTTGATCTCCGCAAGATCAATACTGCACTACACACTTTCACTTGCCACAAGTAAGAGTTCTCACTCCATATGTGTATTTGTTATTTCCATTGCATTCTTTTTTATCCATTTTAGATTTCTTGAATTTCTGAATGCTATATCAGATTTCCCTTCTTCAAATAAAAAGAAAAAGAAAAAGAAAAAAACGAAATGAATAATTGCTTTCTTGTTATCATGAACTTCTGCTTTGGTGAATTTGAACAGGGAAGAGGTTTTCCAAGTTGGGTGGAGTCCAAAGAATGAGACCATACTTGCTTCTTGCTGTCTTGGTAGAAGACTTATGGTTTGGGATTTAAGCAGGTATGTCCTTGAACAAGTGCCACTACATATTTTTGTTGAGAACTGTCAGTGTAATAATTGTTTGTGTTGGAGTTGCTGCTTATCTTTGGTCCTTTATCACAAGGGTGGATCTATAGGGTGACATACGGACATCACTACGTTAGTCTCTATCCAGAAATGCGAACGCCAGTCCACATGGAATAATACACTTTTTAGTTCCCACTGAGGGAGTTTGTAATCCTTGGGAGATAGAAACATATTAAATATGAACCTCAAAATGAAAAAAAAAAAGAAAGAAGAAACATATTAAATGATTGTAACCAGCTTATATGCTAAAACTCTGTATTGCCTCGAATCCCAAATCACATGCTTTTCACGTACATTTTAGGTTCAGGCACATGACCCTGACTCACTAAGAGATATGAAAGATTGAACAATGTTCTGCTGGTTTCTGTATGTGGCAAACCAGAGGCTTATCTTTCTCCTTTTTCTAGCCGATATGGTTTCATCACAATTCTCTTGTGAATTTCTAATCTCCTTACAGGTGGCTTTTCCTTGTCAGGAGACTTGGATCCTTAGAATTCATATGCTTATATAGTCATATGTAACGCTTCTCTTGTGGATATCCCTCCAGAAACTAAAAGTGTTTTCACTCACTAAGTCCACATCTCGGTTCACTTTACTTCTTTAAGTTGGACAATCTTATAACCATTTCAAGCATTGTCTTGTCAAAAACATCTTCCAATCACCCATCCATTGATGGCATTAGAGTTCAATTCAAATAGAACTTTGATAAGGAGGATGATCACAGGTATGGATCTGAGTCGTCCTTAAGTTCAGCATCCATGTGGACCTGATCAGAACTTGTAAGGAGTCATCCCACATCAATTGTTTCTTCTATCAGGCTCTTTTTCTGGACTCCATTTCCCACCCCAAAAGTTGCATTGCCTGTTGCACCAGTTTGGATGAGTTTCCCTCTTTTTTATTCCTTTGTGTTTGAAAGCTGTAGCTGGTACTTTAAGAAGGGTGTTGATGATCTATCAGGGAACCCTAACTCTCATCTGACGTGGCGTAACGAGTATCTCTATTGAGCTGAACTTGCTCAAACCACTTCCGTAATGGATCTGGTTGGGGATGGGTGAGGCAGGAGAGTAGTGATTTAATTGTGTGAAAAGCTTGCAATTTTTCAGTCACTGCCATCTTCAGGCCCACAGAACATGTCCTGATACCCAGAGACTGCAGTAAAAAACGAGAAACTAAATGGTGGAAATGAGAGTATGGATAAACCTAAGCAGTAAATACAGGTTTAAAGGAATAACAAAACCGACAATGATTTGAGGCTAGAAAGTGGTTATGAGAGGGTGGAAGCTGTTGCAGCAGAGAACAACTAAGAGTCTCTGATAAAGTTCTTTTTGTAACCCAGTTGCAAAGAGAAATTAGAAAGAATAATGAGGCAAAAGTCGTGGTTGATATCACAGACTGATTGAAGCTCTATGAGAGTTAAAGTGGGTTACTTGTTGATGTAAAGGAATACATTTCAGAATTTCTTGAGGTGCAATGTTAAAATCATCTGTCATTATCCCAAGTGAAATAATTTGAATATATCTTTAAAAGGGTTCTCCTTTGAAAGTGAATCTTGATGATAAAATTGATGTTAATCAAGATCTTTTGGGAAGCATATTGATGAAAGAATCATGAGGTGGAAAAAGAAGTGGATGATTTGAGTTTAAAGGCCACTGCTGTGGACACTATGTCTACCTTAGTTGATGAGGAATGGTTTGCGCAAATGGGTCGAGAAGATGGCAAAAGAGAAATGGTTACTTGAACCATCCAAAAGTATGCCCACGAAAGCAACCATAAGACCCTTCAGAAAGCATTTTTGTGTCCAATGATGAACAAGCTATTGATCTGGAGATTCCGCCATCTTAAAACTATTATTAAGCATCATGTCATAAGAGTTTCCCTGCTTTTAGGATTAAAAAAAACAAATGTTAGACAATACATGTACAACTTTAACTTAATTCTGGAATTTTTTTTTCTTCTCAGGATTGGTGAAAAACAGATGCCAGAAGATGCAGAGGATGGCCCAGCAGAGTTGCTCTTCATTCATGGTGGGCACACAAGCAAAATCTCGGATTTCTCATGGAACCCTTGTGAAGACTGGGTTGTTGCAAGTGTGGCAGAAGATAATA
Source organism: Pachysandra terminalis (assembly GCA_031762675.1). Lineage (NCBI taxonomy): Eukaryota > Viridiplantae > Streptophyta > Magnoliopsida > Buxales > Buxaceae > Pachysandra > Pachysandra terminalis. Next base: position 10,407,010 of record JAUPMG010000005.1, read on the forward strand.
TACTTCAAATCTGGCAGATGGCAGATTTCATTTACCATGAGGAAGATGATGAATCAATGGGTAAAGAATCTGTCTAAACTTCCTAGTTTTTTATGTGATAAATATATTATGGTATCCAAAAAGTAGGAAAATATAATCAAAGAAAGGAGAGTTATCAATCCTTTTTTGTTTTGCTTTTTTTGTTGTTTTGTTCTAGAATTATTGTGGCGTTGGTGTAATAGAAGACTAAAGGTTATATGTATAAATATCAGAATTTTCTCAGCTACATTATTTTCTTCGAGTTGATCAATTTTACAGGTTTACTTTCTTTAGAAAGTGTTACACTTTTTTTTTTGAGTATTGAAAGGAATTATTTGTAGAGAATAAAATATCACCGTAAGGACTGATGTTAGAAACATCATCAGTGGTCCTTCCCCTCTGTGGTAGGGGAACTTGTACTGAGCTGCCTGCCGAAGGGTACCAAAGGCAGTTGCATCCACTAATCAACTGGTGTCGATGTGCAGATCTCCATCCTGCCTTCAAGTCCAGCCATGGTGAATTGTAAACTAGTAGGTTCGTGTTATGTGCCTAACTGTTGTTCCAAAAGCATTGGGACTTGTGGAAACTCATTTGGTTAAGCACTTGACACTTAGGATCGTAACACCACCATGTTTCCGTAGCCGACGTCCACGTTGGCCCACTTTATTGACACTGACCGGCCGGTAGCCCCCCTTTCTTGGTGGCTCCACTCATCCACCTATCAGTATTCAATGACTTGGCACTATGCCCATAGATAATACCAAGGCATTTTAATCTAACCTATATTTGCTTCTTCCGTGACTTGAACCTATAACGTGGTGATGGCTTTGATACCATTTTCTTATGCGTCTAACCGTTGTTCAAAAAGCCCTGGGACTTGTAGAAACTCATTTGGTTAAGCACTCAACACTTATGATCGTAACAGTTCGGAAACTATTTGATCCCCTCAGCTTGCCCCCGTATCCCAATTGACATGATACACCACATACTTGACAAGTTATCGACTGTAGGGTTTGTTAAAGATGCAGATCGTACAAAGATGTTGCAGCTCCAAAAAAATGGCTTGAAGAAGGGCTTGCTTGATTCTTGGTTCTAGTGATTCCAACGAATGTCTGGTCCATCAGTTTCCTCTAGACGATGGATTTTTTTTCCCTGCAATGTTGAGGGATGACCATCCTACCAAATGGAGGTTCTATTAATGCTCTGGATAGGCTAGATAGACAATCCACCTGCTTGTATCACCTCGATTTGTACATGCAAAATGTATTTTATCCTGAGAATATTGGGCGGGTTGTTAGGTGAAACACTTCAGACTTAGAAATCTGATCAGATGCAGATTTTGTGTGGTAAATTATTTTATGAACCTCACAGTACTTGGGAAATTGGGTTTCATGACCTCATCTGGTACTTGGCAAGATAATAGTTTATCAACGTGGAGAATGACCTTTGCCCGAGTATTACACTTATTAGGAGTTCATGCACCTCCTAATCTTTATTTTTCTCATATTAGTTTTAAGGTCCATAACTTTAAGTACAAATATCCTTTATCATTATCGATTTTTGTATTCATCATATACTCTCCCTCGCTGTTATCACTCTTGTTTATCTAAGTCCCTTATCCTCGAGTTTTTGCCATGTTCCTTTTTGTAACCTTTAAGATTGCCTACTATCGTTATAATTCCCATCTTTCTTGTGGTCATAACATATTTACCATTACCCTCGATATTATTCCTAGTGTGTAATCTTATTAAAAAAAAAAACCTTCTTTTTATTTTCCAATTACCAACAAAAACATTACCGATTGTGTTAATGCCTTTCAAGATTATTTTTTTGGTCCTACCTTTTCCCTAGTCGCTCAATAGAATAAAAAGAAAACATATAAAGAATGGGAAGAAGGGCTTGAGCCCATAGTAAGTTCAGGGACGGCAAAAATGCGGTATGGCAAACGATCGAGAATATGTTTCATAATAAAGGGTAAAAGTTAAGATATAAAATATGAGAACATTAAAGATTTGGAGACAGTGATGTTTGTATATAGTACTTTTTAGTGGAAAAAATTCAGTAATTCATACATATATATTGTTGGATTTTAGAGATGGGTCGACCTGATTGGACCGACCCGAGATCCCCCACGTAATGGGACGTCCATACTTGATTAGAAGTGTAGATGTGGATAACTCTCTCCTATTGAGATTAGGAGATAGAGTCCTAGGTGCAGTTGAGTTGAGTCTTCTATAAGTAGATGACTCCTTCTCCCTATCCAAAAATCACTATTCACGTTTTGGGGATTTCACCCATAAAGAACTCTCTTGTCTCTTCATCTTTTCTTCCTAAAGAGATCTGAATTTGCTATTGGCGTTCCATACAAAGCCCTAGGTCGATTGAGTGTGGATTCATTGTATGTAGTTCTAGTAATCACATATTCCGACGTTGGACGTTATCCAGTTCGATAGAGATCTTCCGCTGCAGATTCGGGTCCGTGTGCATTGAGGTACGTAATCCGGATCGTTTACAACCTTCATTGGTAATAGAGCTACTGTGATACGTCTTCATTGGATTGAGGTATGCTGAGAAACCTCGTCAAATCTGCAACCGAGTTGCTGTTTTTCAGCAGAAATTCACACCTGCACGCCGGCGCACGCCTGG
>JAUPMG010000005.1:10409773-10444529 GCA_031762675.1 Pachysandra terminalis
GTCAAGGTCTCACTGGTCATTGGTCTATGTCACTTGTGAGATTATGTCTAATTAGCTAGGCTAATTAGGCTTCCAATGTCGCTTAGTCTGGGATCTGGGACCGGTCATTACAGGATGCCTATGTATGATGAAGAACATTACATGCTCTCAAGGCAAATGAAGAACATACTCAAATGAGAAGAAGAATCAAAGCAAGAGTAACTATTATCCACAAGATATCCTCTTTCTCCAGAGAAAGAAAAAGAATTGATCAAGTTCCTCAAATTTCAGATGCAGAGCTAAAAATGATACATATTGAAGAGATCAACGATTAAGAAAGCCAAGTGCACCCATGCTATGATGATACATGCTAATATGAATTACATGAAGAAGGAATATTTGGAACTGCATCAAGTTCATCAGATGATGTTGGAATTGTTTTAGATAAAGACCTTCAGATTCCAACAGAAGTACCAGCTCTTAAAGGAGACTTCAAAAGCATGTTTGAACTAGAAGAGCCTCACAGTCTCCAAACTGAGTAGGTACATAAACTTAAAAAGATAGTAGATATTGATACTCACATGCTTATAGTAGCAAAAATATTTGTGGATAAAAAAAATATATATTTGAGTTATTTCTGGATACTGGAGCCAACATAAATTTCTGCCAAAAATAATATTGGGAGAATTGGCTCTATTATCCTGAAGGCAGCATGGTAGAAACTATGAATGAAAACCAGAGATTATGCAATTTTTTTTTTCTTAAATTTCCCGGTTTCAATAAGTGGTCAAACTGTCATTACAGACTTTTTCCAATTGAGTGATGGAAGATATGATGCTGATTTCAACATATTTATCATGGACAGACTGGGACCATGGATTGTTACAAAAGATATGATAGTCTTTCATATAAATGAAAAGAGGAAAATAATCCCAAGAATCCATTCTTCATTTAAAATGAAAGAAAAACGAAAATTCAAAATCCACCAAGAACCACCAGAATGAAAAGAGAATTAAGGCTAAATGTCAGAAGGAAAAGATATGAGTTGGTTGAACAATTAAAGTCTATATCAGAACATGTCTATCCTCATATTACTTCTTAGGCCCAAAAAAAAATGATGGTCAAGAATTGCTACATAGAGCATCCGTTGAAAAACAAGGGGGGTATAAACTCTCCTAAAGCTCATATTCCAACTGTACATAACATCCTTGTTCAAATCAAAGATATAAATCATAAACAGGAGGATGAAACAAAAATCAGAAATAATATCCAATAACTCAAAAGCAAAGGATTAATTAGAACATCTCAGTCTAATTTTTCATATGCCCATTTCTTGTTATGAAACCACAATGAGCAAAAAAGAGGAAAGATAAGAATGGAAACATATTATATTCCTCTAAATAACGCCACTATTGATGTTAAATGGCCATTGCAAAACAAAGAAGAGCTAATACAAAGATTTATTAGGAAAAATATTTTCTTGAAGTTCGATTGCAAAGCAGGATATCATCACATAGGACTAAAGAGGAAGATATCAATAAAACAACCTTTTCCATTTGAAGGTTGTAGACGAACCAGATCACATACCTCGATGCACACGATCCTAGATCTGCAGCAGAAGATCTCTTTCGAACAGGAAAACGTCCCACATCGGAATATGCAATTACTAGAACCGCATACAATGTTCCCACACCCAATCGACCAGATCTCAGTATGGGAATCTAAGTAGCAAAACCAAATCTGAAGAGAAGAAAAGATGATGAGATATGAGAGATTCTCTGGGGTTGGTCAAAACACCAAAACGTGGATCATTATGGAAGGGAGGAGAAGTCTCCTAAATAGGAGACTCAACTCAACTTTATCTTGGATTCTCTCCTAATCCAATTAGGAGATGGAATCCAAGTCACAACTTATCTCACACCAAGCATGGACGTCCCAAACTTAAGTGAGGACCCGGGTGTAACAACCCAAAAATTTAAAATAGAAAATTAATTTATTAATAAGGGTATAATAGTAGTTTAATAAAGATTTTAATATGAACTATATGCTTAAACACTTTCATGCTTACTATATATTAAACTTTAATTAAGTTATTGTATGAAGAACTTGTATGATCACACATCAAAGCACAGTATAATGTTTAAGGCTTAATTAATTACCATTGGGCTCAATTAATTAGTCTTGGGCTTAATTTAAAGGAATTGGGCTTATTAAAATTAATTGGACTCTAGTGATTAAGTATGGGCTTTAATTAAATCAATTAATTAGCTTAATGGGTTTAAGTTATTCTTTAAGGCCCAAACAAATAAATTAGACTTTAAAAATATAGGAAATTCGTTTTAAATTAATAACTTCTAGAAAACTTGAGTTAGAATTGAATTAGGAGTCTCTAATAGCTTAAAATAGAAGCTTGCTAGCTGTATTGCAAATCAGTCCATTCGGGACTCCCTCACCAATATTAGAATTCTGAGATTATAATAACACTCATTATAGCCATAAACTCCAGCAATATGGAATTATGGGGTCAAGTCAAGGCATTAGACCTAATTCAATGTCATTATGAACATAGGCACATGTTGTGCAAGTGATTTGTGCACATTAACTAATCAAGAAATTTGAGTAGACGAGCAGATGTAAATTTAGCTATAGAACATGATCACACAGAGCTCTGGAGAAATAATAATTCCAATCAAAATTTCACATGTTTAGCAAACATAATGAATCTTCCTTAATAAGTTATATATACAAAATATTCATTAAAATTTGATTCCAATACCACACATAGTCTTAATTCGGTCTTATAATTAAACATGCTTGCAAAATTTTAGAACAATCAGAGCAACTTTCAAAAATTCGGTATACCCCTAGTCTACCTCTAGGTTGCCGCTAGGATTTTCAACACACCTCTCAGTATACCGAAAATCCTCGGCACCTTGGACAGTAAGCACAAAAATATTTCTCAGAGGGTCAGCATACCTTTCGATATACCGAACCTCCCTCAACACTTCAACCAGAAACCAAAAAAAAAAAAAAGAACAATAAGGATGGTCGGCACACCTCTCGGTATACCGATAGGCTACCGACACAACCCAGAACAGTGGTCAGCACACCTCTCAGTATACCAAGAGGCTGCCGACACACGGAACATGCCCAAAAACTCCAAAAATTATATTTTAAGTCCTTTTTAATAAATAGTTTATCAAAACACACATAATGGATTTGAATTCCAAACCAAACCTATAATTTTTAATTCAAACATAACATACTAGCTTACCTTGATCATGGCATGGTATTCAAACCCATAAAACAATATATCATGTTTCCATTAATGAGTAGAAGAAGGAGATATGCTATGTCATACTCAAGGAATATGACATATATACCTACTTCATATCGAAAAAAGGTTTTATTTGAATACTTACCTCGGATTGTTCATTGGTGTTGAGTAGAACATCTTCTTCTTCCTCTCCAAACTCAAACTTCTGCAACTCTAAGCTTTAGCTGCTGTGCCTTTTTCTTCTTCTTCTTCTTCTCTCTCTCTCTCTCTCTCTCTCTCTCTCTCTCTTTGAATTATGGTTCATACGACTAACTCTAGTGTTCTTATAGTTTTCTGTTTTTAGTTGTTAATAATCTAGGAATCCTTATCTTATTTGGATTAGTATTAATTCTCTACCCTTAGATTAGATTAACTAAGTCTTATCTAATCTCAACCATATAATTAAGTGTCCTAGTCTTAGTTGGATTATACTTTAAATATTATCTAACTTAATCCTTATTAGATTACAACTAGATTAGATTCTTTATTAAATCTCAGACATTGAATTAGATTAAGTGTTCCTACGAGATCCTAGCGACAGATTATAACTTATGAGAGTTATTATAGTGTGTGATGCAATTAGTTTCCTACAGTACAACACACCAAGCACAACGAGACAAAGTCAAATATGATAGCTAATTTACTAAAATTTTAAATTACTCCCTATATTTTGGTTAATTGCATAATAACCCCTATGAATTAGTTTGGATCATTACGTTAGCTCTCCTAGGATTTATATAGGCCAATAGAATCTCTAGGATGGTGACAAGTGTCACCATACTTTTCACTTATAACCGCAACCCAATAACTCCTCATTAACATGGTAACTCCCCATATCAATGCATAACAACCGAGTTAATGGGTGCCCTAATGTCAATTAACTACTCTATATTTATGGTAACCTATTTATGACAACTCATTTACGGCAACTCACAAGACCATATCTTGTCGTCACTCGACTTTGCGAAATCGTAAGTTGGCGTTCCAAAGTTCAGCTCGGCCGCCGTCGATACCCGTGCTTGTATCTTCCACACCTTAAGGACACCAGAATCCCCCCAATAGGCTCTTGTAAAGGACAAAGATCTCCTTTTCGACAAATTCCCACAAATCACATACATAATTAGTCAGTACTTAACTGATTATTCATAAGTTTGATGTGCCGAACACGATCCTCAGTTTGGTCATCTCAATTTTTGATGGGGATTCCTTCATGCAAATGCCGATCTTTTATGGACCTCATAAATGTCAAAAATTGAGCCCCCAGCACGGACGAGTTCCATCGTGCCGGGGTCCCCTTTTTTGAGGTCTGAAAAAGCTTTGACAAGAATAGGCTTGAGAGCCCCTATGCCGGGATTGGCCGAGAAGGCTAGGGCACCCCCTTGCCTGCATCTGCCAGATGCCTGATAAGGTGGGCGCCCCCTGTGGGGTGGTGTCGGGTACCTCAACAACTAGTTGCTGAAGTACCCGCCAAGCCCGACTTCAACTCAACTAACTCCTTCGTCACTTTCTCATTCTTATATGCTGCGTTTGGTAATGTTTATGCTTTCCTGCTTTCTGAAGCAGAAAGCATAAGCAAATTCTCTACTTTTGAAAAGATCTTTTCATGAAGAAAAACTGTTTGGGAAACCTTTGTTGTACTGTTGAAAAGCAAAAAAGCATGTTTGGTAATAGTAAGCTAATAAATTGCTTTTTTGATATTATATTATTATTTTAAATTATACTTCTCTATAAATAGTGGTGGTGGTGGTGGGAAGGGTGGTGATGGTGGTAGTGGGGTGGTGGTGGTGGTGGCTGCGGCGGCGGTGGTGGTGGTGGTGGTTGTTGTCATGGTTTTGTGGTGGTGGGGTGGTGGTTGTGGTTGTGGTTGTAGTGGGGTGGTGGTGGTGGTGGTGGTTGTGGTTATCGCGGTGTGGTGTTGGTGGTGGTGGTGTGGTGGTGGCGGTGGGTGGGTGGTGGTGCCATGGTGGTGGTGGTAGTGTGGCGGTGATTTAATGAATTTTTAAGAGCTTCCCTTTTCCTAATTTTTCCTTCTATTTTTCTGGAAGCCAATGAATTGTTGCTTCTTAATTAAAACAAAAACATTGCTTTCAAATACCTTACCAAACACTTGTTTTGCTTTCAAAAGCAGAAAAGTACTTCTTAAAAGCCATACCAAACGTAGCCATACACTTTTACAACTTTATTAAGGCATGCTTCGGCTTTTGTTTTTCCCACAATGTTTGCCGATAAGTTTGGCACACAAAAAATAGCTCGGTGAAGTCTCAGTTTGGTTTGCCGAAGACATTCGGCAAACCCGATTTGAATAAGTTGTGAAAAGTCTAATATCTCAAAACGCATGCCAAGGACCTTGACATTTGTCGGGCCAGGACTTCGGCATATGTTGGGGTTTGTTCTTTCTTTTTATTATTACTCTTTTGGGCAAAATGCCAGTCTCGTTTCCTCTCATGGCATTTGTTGACGAGTTCGGGACATCAAACGAGTTTGTCAAAGTCTCAGTTCATTCGTCGAAAATGCTTGACGAACCTGGTTTGGCAAATTAACAAAGATTGTTAATGTCTCTAATCCTGGTTTTATGCCAACTTGACAGTCTAATAGGTGATGACATGACTAGGGGACCACCATCTCTCCTCATTATGATGACATGCCATTCTTGACAAAAATGGCCATTAACAATATCTATATCTGGTTTGATTAAGGTCAAACCATCCTATATAATTAAATTAATTATGTGGCAAACACATCGAGCATGGAAGAGTTTCCATCAAGACTAAGAGAATTGATTTTTTAAAATTCCTACAACTACATTATTGTTACTTGCATTATCTAATGTTATAGCCAGTAATTTTATCATGTATTTTATATTTCATTAAAACAACAAGAATAACATAAGCTATGTTTGCTCCTGAATGTAGGGTTTCAACCACGTTAAAATTTAGTAATTTTTTTTTTGTAACATCTAGTTTGTATCTACAAAGTGAGCAGTTATTGTTTATGTCCTAATTCTTGACTGTTAGCCTAGCAATAATTTTATTCGGATGTTTTAAAAAAAAATTAATTTATCTTTTTTATTTTGAACAATTTTTATTGCATCATTTTTACATGTGTTAAATGATATTGGTTTAAATTGATTACCAAAAGAATTTTTAATAAATCTTTTTAGTTGCATACTTTCAGTATTTGCAAATGATAATTCACTTATTACTACAAGTTTAACTACTTCGTATCTTGCATTTTGTTGATTAAAAAGAAATGTTCTTAAGTTACTTGAGCCACTTTGGCTTAGTTGGGTTTGTCTAGGATTTCTTGCCCTTGTTTTTAAGACATCTTTTCATGTGTCTTTCTAGGCGGTCTGTGCCACCAGAGCTTTTGCAGGATAATCTATCCTTGCAGTGTTTGCATACTGCAACAAGCTCTCCATTTGGATTTTTGGTGGTGGAAAAATGGTTCTAAACTACTGAAGTTTTTTTTTTCTTTTCCTTTTACTAGATGGCCCTACAAGAGCTGCTGAAGCTGTTTCTTGTTCATTTTTCGATTGTAAATGAGCATTTTTCTCCTCATTCACCTCCTTCAAAGGTGATTCACTGATTTCAAAATCAAGGATTGTTTCACTAAGAAGGTTAATGTCATGTATTAAAGTAAGCATTGGCATGTCTACCACGCCTACGAGTCTTTTTTTATTTTTAAAATGTAAAATATAATATAATAATAACATTGTTTGATTTTGTGATGATATATAGAAAGGTAGAAGGAGAGAATTACTTAGTATATAATATTAATCTATTAGAAACTGTAGAACGAAACTAAATAAAAAGATACCTTTTAGAGCTTCACAAAAACCCAAATTCAAACTCTTGAGGCTTCTTGTTCACTTCTTTGTTTTCGAAATTGTGGTCTTTTAGACTTGAGAGTTGAGAATTGAAAATTAAATTCAAGAGAGAGTTCGTGAGACTTGGATAGTTCAGAGATGTTGAAGAGAGATTGTTGTGAATTGAATAGAGAAGTGTTTCCTACTTATAAGCATCCCTTAATGTCAAAAAAACCAAATTTGCCCTTAAACTAGTATTTTTTTACTGTTGGGAGAGCAAATTTGGTCAAAATACATTTATTTTTATTGAAAATCCAGCGAAAACTAGTTGTTATTGGGCAAAAAGCTAGTTTGGGCCAGAATAAGCCCAAATTGGAGCCGGGCCGCATGCGGACTGCGTGTATTGGGCAGTGTGCCCATATGCCGTGTTGGGCCCTCATGCCCGCAGGCCATACCCAGACACGGCACTCTGGGCTCCAACCCCACTACCCAGGCTCAGCATAAGCACGACCTCGGAGCCGTGCCTGGCACAGCTCAACTGGGCCGTGACTGGACCCGAACGACCCATTTACCTCCATAATCGGGTTTTCGGGTATCGGGTATCGGGTACCCATTTACACCCTTGGGGCCTATGGCTAGCCATTAGGGTTACAAAGAGAGGGAACCGGCCTCGTCGACCTTTCTCCCCACTTTAACTGGTACTCATTCTGTAGTTGTTTTTCATAACCAGAGAACAAAAACCCTAGAAACCTAAACACCCTAGAAATCTCTCTTTAGCATTTGTTCCATACAATGCCTCCAAAGGCAGCTAAATCAAAGGATGCACCTGCGGAGCGGCTTATCCTTGGTCGATTTTCGTCTTATCTGAAGATTGGAATCGTAAGCTTCAACTTTCCTTTTCGTTTTCTTCGATATCAATTGTATGGATTTGGAATTCGTTTTTTTTCTTTTCATCTATGTTGTAAGTTATGCAAGCTGTACTTGATTTCTGATTGGAAAACACGACCTTTCTCGATTGAAGGCTTCGATCATAGGGAATTCCCATTTTTTATTCATTGCTGAAGCATGGATTGCTGGCAGTTTGGAAATGGGAGCGTTCTGATTTTCCCTTTTGATTTCTACTCATGGATTATGAGTTTAAGTGCTGAGCTCGATCTATTTTCAGTTCTGTAGCTTTGGAATTCACTTTAGGTTTTGATTAAAGAACAGCTGTCTTTCACGCATAAAAATTTCAGGAATTGATGTGCTATGATTTATAATCATTGCTGCAGCATGAATTGTTGGCAGTTTTAAAATGGTGTGTTTTCGTTTTCTCTTTCGAGTCTATTCAATGACCTAGGTGATTTTATTTTATTATTTATTTTTTTAAACTTGAATGCTGCTTGATCTATATCAATTGTGTAGCCTGGTACTCGTTTTTGTGCATAAATTTTTAATCACGGGTTGTTCTTATTTTACCATTGCTGCAAAATTGACTGATGGCAATTTAAGGTGTTCTCATTATCTCTTTTGAGTATACTCGTTGACTTGGTCAAGTTTATTGATTATGAATTTGAATCTGAGCTTGTTCGTTTTTAAATTGCAGGTTGGATTACCAAATGTTGGCAAGTCTACTCTTTTTAACACTCTTACAAAACTGTCAATACCTGCAGAGAATTTTCCTTTCTGTACCATAGAGCCAAATGAGGCCCGAATCAATGTGCCTGATGAGCGGTTTGACTGGCTCTGTCAATTGTTCAAGCCAAAGAGTGAGGTTTGTGACTGAATCCTCTCAATGTTAATGGTACTTCTTTGTGATAGTTATTTTCCACTGCTGGTGGTCATTAGTTGTTACGTTATGCTTTTTGTTCACTTAGTCAAACAGATACATGTTTGGTTTATAAGCATGAGATTGGATTTTTTTTTTTTGAAGTTTGGAAGTCTAACTAAAAGCTTAATTACTCGTTACCTTCAGATTGAGGATACATTTTCATGTCTTGCATTTTTAGGCTTTTGTATTCTATATATCAATTTGAATAATTTTGGTTAATCTTGTTGTAGGTAGATATTTAAACAGTCCTATTAGCTCTTGAAATTTGAAAGACTTGAAGAATATAGTTAAAACATATACGTGTATAAGTTTCGGGGCCTTTCAAATTTTTTGGAAAAATTATTGGGTTAGATACATTTTAAATGGCATAAATTATGAGGTAATTGAAGAGAATTAATTACACAATGAGTGCTTGAAACCAAAATTTTTAGGTTTTAAGGCACATTCTTAAAGAATAAATGTCTAAAAGAAATCAGTTTTACAACCATGCAGAAATCTATAGCTTAGGAATTCGATATCTTGTTATCTCTTCTATGAGGGCAGTTATACTGCTCAAATCAAAAGACAACTTGCTATCAATGTGACTTTACCAAGAAGTTGGTTTACTTTAATGAACAACTTTATAGAAGGATGGCTTTTTGAAGAAGTAACTATTTGCTCACATCTAGAAGAATTAAGCTTAACTCTCATGCTGGACCAGAGAAGAAAGAGAAAAATGGCTCATGGTTCTTGTGTACAGGGGATTAGGGTTTGGTGTGGATATGGGCTTGTTTGTTGACATGGACATTTTATATGCTTTGGCCACATCATGAGACTATAATATTTTATGCAATCAACCAAATGTCTGCATGTTTCTGGGAGGTTCATTGTATTAGATCATGAAAATGTATCAAAGTGCAGATTACAAAGAAGCGGAATAGGGGTGGGATAATCCCGAGAGTGCAAACTAAACAGGTACATTAAAAAACAAGAAAAGCATCAAAACCAAATGAAAAAAAGGAACAGTGGTGTACAAAAGCTTTTTTTGTTCAACAAGCCTCTTCACCGTATGCTATCACATCTCTCATAGCCTCTTTCTTTTCTAAATCATCGGCCAATGCATTCACAAATCTGTGAACCCACTTGAAGCAAGTGATTTTTATGGATACGGATCTAGTCATTTTAATGAGATTTGCATAGCTCCAAGATCCTACAAATCCACTTCTCACCAAATAAATAACTGTTGAAGAGTCTCCTTTTATAATCAGATTGTTTTTGTTTAGTTTAGGTACTTCCTTTAAACAAAACAGCAGTGCTTCAACTTTAGCTTTAAGTGCATAACCCCTTTCTATTGTCCTGAAATGTGCAACCTGTTTCAATTTTCAATTATCAATAAACTGCCAATGCCTGATCTTGCCAGATTACCTAATGAACAACATCAAAATGAAGTTTGGTGCTTCCTAATGGTGGAGGTAAGGGTGTAAATGAGTGTGCAGGCCGGCACGGTACACTATTCGTGTCATGTCATACCGTACCTATTTTTATTTACCTTGGCCCAACATGGCCCATGGACTGGCACGGCCCATTTACAGTAATATGGATATTTATTTTTGTTCTTTTTTAACTTTAATTGAACCATTTATCCCATAAGCATTTATAAGTTTTAGTTCATTACTAGCAAATTATCCTTTAATTTGCAGTAACTTAAATGTTATTACTTGTAATTTGCAAGTTATAATATGAGAATTTATGAATTATACTTATACTTACATGTTATTACTTTTAATTTAGGAGTTATAAGTTATAGTGCTATACTTTATAAGTTATAATATTATAATTTATGAGTTATATATTATGACTTATAATTTATAAATTATACTTATAATGTTATATGTTATACTTTATAAGTTATAGAATACTTTATGAGTTAAGTTATAAGTTATGATATTATAATTTATATGTTATTACTCGTAGCCATGCCTTGCCTGGGCCACGCCGTGCCGCTTGAAGGCAGCCCAATGCGGTATGGGCTATAGGTCGTGCCCGTGCCAGCACGGTTAGCCATCTTGCTAATCCGTGCCTAGGCACAACCAAATTGTGTTGGTTCAGGCCATGGTTTGAAATATCGCATCGTATTGACCATTATGGTCGATATGTATCGTGTATCGACGTGGTCAATACGATACACACCCATACGATACGATATGATAAAAAATGCACCGTATCGGTCGATACATGTGCTGTATTGACCGATACAGCTCGATAAATATAGATGTATCGATTGTATCACTCGATACATGTATTTAAAAAAAAAAAACAGAATGAGAGAGAGAGAGAGAGAGAGAGAGAGAGAGTATTGGCTGCTCCTTATCTTCTTCTTCTTCTCGTTGTTGTTGACGACTTCAGCGATTTGAAGTCAAATTGTTGTAAGCTAGGCTTAAAAGCCCTTAAAACTTAAAACTTAAAGGATATGATTTGGTACACCGTCAGTGTACCGAATGTATATCTATGTCACTTATATATAGATATGATTTGGTACGTTGCTAGTGTAGCGAATGCATAATAGTGCATATATAGTTTAACCACTAATTTATATTTGTATATTCATTTATTTTATTTAAATATTTATATATATATATATTATAAATTTACATTGTTATACATACAAATATAAACATTGCATATAATAATATTTTATAGACAAATAAATTAATATTATATATATATATATATAATTCATTTTACATATGAAAGTTATTTAATGTACAATATAAGTAAATTAAGTGTATAAGCTACATATTTTATTTAAAAATATAATCTATTAGTCCTATGAATTGATCATATATTTTTATTTTATATTTATTATTTAACAATTAAAAAACACACTATCAACATAGATTAGGTTTTTATGCATGATTTTATCTTTATGCATGATTTTATCTAAAAAATAAAATATTATCTTATAAAAAATATTATGAATTTATAATTTAGTTTATACACACACACACACACACACACACACACATATACATATATAATATATCATTCCATGAGACATTTATAGGTTTTTGTATGTTATTTTAGTTTATGTGATACATTATTACTTTCTTTCACTTATTGAGGTTTTTATTCACTTCTCATGCGCCAGTGTGCGTAGTGGTTGGCTTCCAAGTTACTATATATTGTATGTATATCAAAAAAACATGTTAAGATATCATATTTTGACCTTCTCTTTGCATAAAAATAGGTATTGTTTTATGTATCAACCATTTTCTTTATGTATCCACCGTATCCATGATTTTTATAGCGTATCCACGCGTATCCGATATGATACTCGATACGTATCCGTTTTCAGGCCAACCGTTACGCTACTTCGATATGATATTTTAAACCATGGATGTAGCTCTATTGTTGGGTAAACCACATAAATCCTTGTCTTGTGGTTTGACTATTATTTTATCTTCTTTATGTACTCATATTTCAAACACAACCTTGAACAAGGCAATTTTGCACAACAACTGAAATAAGAGCCAAACTTTTGGGGGTTTGCAATAGGAGAAAGGTGGGAAGGAGGAGTAACATCTTGTGGAATATTTGCCCGGCCGCTATCCTTTGGTCGATTTGGAATGAGAGGAACAGCAGGATTTTTGAAGATTGGGAGGTGTCGGTTCAGAGGGTTGTGGATAAGACCTTGTCCCTGATATTTTTTTGGGCCTCTTCTTTTAAGGAATTTGAGGAGATGAAGTTTGAAGAGTTTAATTGTAAATGGGGTCTTTTTTGGGATTCTTGAGTTTCACATATGTTGGGATACTCTCTTGTTACTATTGTGTATTTTGTACAGTTAATACTATAATTAATATATGATGCATATTTACCGATAAAAAAAAATGGTGGTGAGCTTTTTGAATACAAGGTTTTAGGTGGAGAAATATGACAAGAAGAACAGTCGTGGCTTGCAGAGTTTTACACAAGTTGTCGAAGAAGACAACGTAGACAAGATTACATGCCTTTGATCAACATACAACATGGTCAATTGGACACCCTGCGGGGTATGGTGGAGAAGATGGTGGTGAGCATATTTTCAGCAATGTGATGGAATTTAAGCAAAGGTCAAGATTGTTGCCTTGTTGGAGTTTCTCTCGAATGCTACTTTGTGTGGGTCTTCTAGCTAGTGTAGGAAACTAATTTGTTAGGTCTCTTATGCTAAGTTTGTTTTAGCTGTTCTCTATATAAATCCTAATATAGATTGGTTGTGAGTGATTTCTCTATTTGGGGTTTTGTTTTAAAGTACTCTTTTGTGTGAGATTCTTGTGGGGATCAAAGTGTATTAGGGAGTGCCTTATTATGAGAGATCTTGGGTGTTCATAATAAGCTCTTTTTTGGGGGGTGTTCTTACAGTTAAGAGTACGATCTTAGTGTTTTTTGGGATTGATACTTTTGTGTGATCTTCACCTTATAATGGAATTGTTTTGATCATCTTTGCCTTTGGATGTAGGCCTATTGTTGGGTTAACCACGTAAAATCTTGTGTTGTGGTTTGGCTATTATAGTAATTTTTCATAACATTTAGAATAGAGAATTCTCGAGTCGTATTTCTCACCATTGCAATTATTCCTATAAAATTTATAAAGGAAACTTTCACAATAAGGGAAATATTAAATATTGCAATAAGGAAAATTTTGATGTCCTTTGAAATAGGAAGTTTTGCAGGAATTTCACAAACTTTAAAAGCATGCTGTTATCATTGAAAAAAAAAAACTTTAAAACCATGCTCAAAAAAGGAAAGAAATTTCAGATAGAAAAGGTAGCCACTAATATCAAGGTTAGATCATGCTAGCATTTGACAACAAAGGTCAAAAGTGCTTTGGGAAATAATAAAAGCGGAGTTGATTCAAGATTTCACAAATTATGCAACGAAGTTGGACATCAAACTGGCGAACAGCAAAGGTGATTGGCTTGGAAAATAGGAGCCAATGCAAAATGATGAAATTGGATTTGATGAATATCTACGGGACACCTAAAAGGCTTGTGCTGTTCAAAAAAGAATAAGAAGAAGAAAGGGGCTGCTAGTATCCTTTCCCAAATTCAAGATCCATCAATTATCATTGAAGAAGAACTAATAGGGAGATTAAGAAACTTACATGGTTCAAGTAATTGTAACAATATTTTAGTGATAGTGGTTCTATCTAGTACTTGTGTACCTAGAACTTCTCATGGGACTGGGGTTGCATTCCTCACCTCATATTATGATCAGGGGCGGGAAAAAGTGTGTTACGGAAAACATTCGAGAATAATTAGGATTTGCCACTAGGAGAAAACGATAAAAATGTGGCCGTAAAAGACGAGATATCAAAGAGTTGGAGATGGGTATATTCATGTCTAATACATTCTTCAAAAGTTCAGGACTAAAAATTGTATATACTGAACCCAATTGCATTGGTCTTTTGCATTCGTTACGCAAGATACAAAAAAGCTAAGTTATTTTAAGAAGTGCTAATTAATCCTACGAGGAGGTGGTTTTTTTTTTAATATCTGCGCAGGTTATTCACAAGGAAAAAGACGAGAGAAAAAGATTGGGGCAATTATGATAGGTACAAACATTGGTAAAAAAAAAAAAATTATGATAGGTACAAACCAGTGCTACCGAGTAGAGAGAATACTGATGGTTGAACCAAGCCTAATAAATTGCATGCAGTATATCCACTGATCTTTGGTTACATGATCTGCTTATGGTCTCTTAAGACATATTAGCTGAATGTATCTGTATGAACTTTTGGGTTCTATAATCCAATTATTTCTTACATTAGTTGGTATGGATTTTCTAGATAAATTTTTATTTACCTTTTGTCCTTATGTATGTTTCTTTACCAATTCTCAATTTTGACACCTACGACAAATTACCGAGGGCATAAGCGTAGTTGTTGGTCTGTATTTAATTTTCTTCTTGTAAAATGCATTCCCCCCTTTTTTTTCCCCCCTTTTTTTTCCCCCATAAAGGCTCTGTCACATTTAATAGATTTGAACTGTTTGCAGTCTTCGTTTGCACGTTATATGTCTAGTCAAGGATTTGATACATGGATACTTGAAGTTCGAGGTACTGGATTAAGCACACAAGGAATGGAATCTAAGGCACTTGAGCAGTCTGTCAATGCTATAGCTGAGCAGATTGAATCTGCAGCTAAGGGTTCAACAAATGGTGTTTTACCTGCGGGGAAAAAGTCATCCATCAACTCCAGTGCCTTGGGAGAATCTGCGGTCTCTCGTGTCAAAGGGAAAAGGATAGAGGCAGTTACAGTGTGGGATGAATCACAACTAGTGGCGAAGTTGACAGAAACATTTATGCGTTTGTCAGAAAGACTTTCTGGCTTTCTCAATGAAGGTCAATTAAGGATAATATCTGCTAAACTATTTGACCAAATATCAGAGCTGCTAGAAGATGCTCAGTTATCTGAACGCTTTAATGAGATCAGAGGAAAACTTTCAGGTTTGTTAGAAGCAAGGCAAAACTCAGCTGTTGCTAGCCAAGTCCGGGAATTGAGTCAAAGACTTGTAGGTATTATTGAAGAAGGCCAACGATCTGTTTCACCACAGTTATTTGACTTGCAAGAGCGTTTTTCTAGAACAATAGAAGATTTTCAGAAACAGCTTGACCTAATTGTGAAGTATGATTGGGACTTTGATCACTACTTGGAAGAGGATGTTCCTGTTGCGGTGAGGTGACATTTCCTGATGATAAAAAAGTAGATTATGTGAAACTGCTTTTCATTTATTCTCACAGATTTTTTATCCTTGTTAAGAAACTCATCTATACAATACTAAATCACCTGCGGCATATAGGGTTATCCCTATAATAATCTTCTTGTAGTTATAACAAATATCAGTTCTGGCAATGTAGATGGAATACATAAGGGGTGAAAGCAAACCAAATGATGGCAAGTTATTTGCAATTGGTCACTCCATGGGGGGTATCCTGCTTTATGCGATGCTGTCACGATGTGGTAAGATGCTATCCTGTTGCAAAATTATCCCCTTAGGGTGTTTCACCTACACCGATTATCATATATACTGGTTGTGCACTTAAACTGAGATTATCTTTTTGCCTCTTCTTCACATTTTATAAGTAGCTGCTTTTCTTGTGGTATGGTTTGTTTGTATCTGCTTTCACTTTGTTAGCTAGTCTTGTCCATCCTTTCATTTCTTATTTTCGTACTTGGTTGCTAGTTTAAAGATGTCCCTGTCTATATTATTGGCTGTCTCATCCTGCCGTCTATTGTACTGCTATGATAAGAAGTTTTATAAAAGCAAGTGTTAAAGACCCAAAACTTGAGCTGGATTGTTTTAGTGGGATTGATATTCAGTTGAGTATACCACAGGCTAATGAGTTTCTTCTATGAAACTATAGAAGTAAAACAAAGAGAAAAATTCATTAGACTAGTCAAACCAAAGTTTATAAGGTGACAGTGGAGAACGTTATTTCTTAACATGCACATGTTAAATAGAATAACATATATAAGATGGAAAATAGTTTGGTGAAATATCCCAAATTCATCATATAAATTTCAATAACATATATAGCAACAATGTTTGTCAACAAGCTAACAACTTAAATCGTAAATATTTTACCATTGGATGTGATCTAGAGATGCATATGGAGAGGCGATTTCTGAAGATGATGACTATGTAGAGGCGATTTCTGAAGATCGAAGCTAAATTCTTTGAGTTCCATGTTTGGAAGGAGAAGAACACGAAACTGGTGCGTTTTAGGGAGAAGTGTAAAGTCGGGTCTATTGATTTAGTTCTTCGCTGGGAGGATTGTAGCTGGGTAGTGAAGGGTGTTGAAAGAAGCATCATGGAAGAGAAGGAGCATGTGTTCTTGGCACAAGGAGACTGAGTTCTTCTGTGGTAGTCATGGAGACGGATCTACTTCCAGGCGGGCACCGTACCGGCCGGTCCGGTTCCAACCTGTGATATCGGCCGGGTTATGGACCGGTGGTCTGGCGACCAGTCCCGCCGGTCCGGCGACCGGTCCGCCGATCCGTCTGGTCCGGCCGGTCCGGCGAGATTTGAAATTTTTAAATTTTTAAATTTTTTTTTTTCGTTTTCTGTACCTGCTCTGGACCGGCCGGTACCGGTCCGTACCGGCGATCCGGACCGGAACCGGACGGAACCGGTCCGGTGACCGGTTCCGATATTTAAAACTATGTTTGGGAGTGCAAAATCAGGTGGACCTACGAAATCAGAAAAAGGAGAATATGGATAGCAAGTTGATGAGAGATCATTCGAAAGCAGGTTATCCGGAGCCTAGCATTGCATCCACTTTGGGGGCGGGGTTCAAGGTAGTTCGTGGTGGCTCTGCCGCTCGAGTTTCTAGCTCAGGAGATGGGAACGCTTGGTCGTTTGGGTTTTTTGGGTCGAACCTGACTGTGGTTTGTGATGGGATCAACACTTCTGAGAATCTGGAAAGCTTGATAGATGCTTGGTTGGGATGATTGAAGGTGAGCCTCTGGAAGTCGACGTTGTTCAGGGTTGGGTGAACCAGCATTGGGGTTTGGCGGCAATGGTGTCTGTTAGAAGGCTTTCACCGTCCCTGTTTTTATTCTCTTGTTCATCAAAGAAGGAGGCAACTGACATCCTGAGGTTCAGGACCAGAAAATTTGGACCATTTTTCATTTCGTTGGATTGGTAGAGACCTCGGGCAGGTTGTGAGCCGGAAGGTGTGAAGGATGATAGGATGTGGGTGAGAATCTATGGTGTTCTTCTTCACCTTTGGTCTGGGAAGCTATACAGGTCTCTTGGGGAAATTTGCTGAGGATATGTGCTCACTGATTTTGCAACGGAAGAGATGATGGAGATTCAGTGGATTAGATTGCAAGTGAAGACTTCTTCTCGGAGGAAAATCTTTCAAGTTCAGCTGAAAATGGGCTCCGATTGGCCTTTTTGCCAGGTCTGGTGGGAGAGAAGACCTGTTCGTGGTGCTGGGAGAGGTTCTACAGATACCAGAGCGTCTGAGGAGGTCCGTTGCAGCTGTTCTAAAGTTGAAGACGAAGTTCAGCACCCAGTGGTGAGGTGTCCGACTGTGGAGTCAGAATGTGCAGAGGGAAACAGTTCATGTGTCAGTGGGGCCAGGAAGGACGTTGCTTCTGCAGGTTTGAATTTTAAATCCAATGCCACTATGGAGGGGCTCAGGTCTGTGGCGCCCGGTACAGGCCAGTCCAAGTCAAGGGGGAAACCCATCTAGCCCACTGAAAAGGGGGTTCCTGATCCGGATGAGTTAAATGGGCTTTTGGTCGAGGCCCAGAAGAGTGGGGGGCCACCCAGCACGATTGAAGTGGGCCTTTTGAGCTCATGCTCATTAGGCATTGCCATCGGCCGAAACTAAGTTGAGGGGAATGGAGCCCTCTCACGACGAAGCTGCTTCCTCTTCCTTCGCTGGGGAGCAGAGTCTGAGTCCTCAGGAGGAGGTGGCCTTGAAAGTGTTTTGCGATCGGAGATCGGAGGGTCACGATGCTCAGAAGGGATGCTTTGGTAGCGGCTTTGATGCTCTTTCGGAGGGGTTGTGGGGGCCGAGCGATGGAGCCGAGAAGACGGTGGTTTTGGGGGTGGTTTTTGACGCATTGCGGCAGCCTCTTTGCCTAACAGTGGCGAGGTGCTAAATGTTTACTCTCAGAGGGTTAAAGCTTGCGGCTCGGTCGTCCTCCCCCTAGCTTGTAGCAAGCTTGTTGATCTCACTCCCCCACGCCCTCTGTCTTCAGAGGGTTTCCTTGCTAATCATGTGGGAGGAAATTATGTTCTGAAGTTTCCGCCAGCGATTTTGGAGAAGACCAAGGAGGGAAAGTATATTTCGAACTTGAAATTGGTCTTGCTTTATTCAACGTCTTCATCGGGTCGGTCAAGCAACATGGAGGTCAGTGTTGATCCGCCATTCATGGTGAGTGGGGACGAAGATGAAGCTCTATGCTCGGTGGAACCCATAAATGTTTTGCTTCCTGATGATGGAAATAGCAGTGTGTTGTCGGACTCTTGTCTCTTGGAATGGGATAGCTGGTCAGGATCTGATAAGGGGGTACCCCTTAGCACCCCATTGGAGATGGAGGATTCGATATCGGAATGGATAATAGAAAAACTGGGGAATTTTAAGGAGTTTCTGGGCTGAAACCGTGAAACTTTTAGCAGCTATAGAGAGGACGCACAAAGGCACTTCTAAGAGCGGGAATTCTAAGTTGAAAAGAGAGATGCACAGACTGGAATGGAATCTATCTGAGGAGGCAGTTAGAGATGGTCCTCGAAGTGAAGGGAAGAGGAGGGAAAAGGGTTTGGTGAAGTTTTTTGATGAATGCTAAAATCTTATCGTGGAATGTTAGGGGGTTAACGCGCTGGAAAAAAGGGAAACTGTTAAATGGACACTTGGAATTTGGAAACCGAACGTTGTTATTTTCCAAGAATCTAAGTTGGAAAGGATGGATGCGCGTTTGCTTGCTAGTATCTGGGGGGTGAAGGAGGTGGAGTGGGTTGCTAAACCTGCAGTCGGAACAGCTGGTGGTATTTTGATTGGGTGGAGAATTTTTTTTTTTTCTTTGGTCGATAAGAGAGTTGATGATTTCTCTATATCTATTTTGTTTAAGGATGTATCTTCTGACGAAGAATGGGTGATTTGGGGTGTTTATGGGCCTACATATAAGGGTGACCTTCAGAAGGTTTGGTCTGAGTTGGATAGGGTGAAAAGCATGTAGCCCCTCCCTTGGTGCGTAGGCGGGGATTTTAACATCATTAGATTTTGTTCTGAAAAATTGCGGTGTAACCATGTATCTAGTTACATGAGGGAGTTCTCATATTTTATTAACTCCGATGAGTTGGTGGACGTCCCTCTTCGTGGTTTCTCTTTTACTTGGTCAAGTCATCAAGAGAACCCCTCTCTGTCCAAGCTGGACAGATTTGTGGTTTCACATAGTTGGATTGATAAGTACAATCTTGTGCAGGCCTCCTCCTTGCCGCGCCCAACGTCTGATCATATTCCTATTTTGTTGGAGGGTTGGCCTGTTTGTAGACATGGGGCCTTGTTTCGATTTGAAAACATGTGGTTGGAAGATGCGGGTTTCGTGCCTTTTGTTAAAAATTGGTGGGCTAATTATAAAGTTAGCTGTACCCCTGGTTTCATTTTTTGCAGAAAACTTAAAGCATTGAAGAATGCTTTGAAGGGACTGGAATAAGCAGATTTTTGGGAAAGTCGAGATGAAGTTGAGTGAAGTGCTCAAGTCGATTGAAGAGTTGGATAGGAAAGAGGAGACAGCTCCATTGAATACTGAAGATTGAGTGGATAGGGAAAGCTTGAAGGTGGAGTTCAAAAGATTAGCAAAGTGTGAGGAGATATCTTGGAGACAAAAATCTAGAGCGCTTTGGCTCAAAGCTGGAGACAAGAATACTAAGTTTTTCAATCAAATGGCTAATGCTAGAAACCGGGTTAATGCTATTAAGAAGCTTGAAGTGAATGGGACTCTTTTAGAGGATGAGGTGAAGATTAGAGCTGAAATTGTGAATTTCTATTCGAAGATGTTTGTTGAGGAAGAATTTTTCAGACCTAAGTTGGATGGTTTACACTTCGATTCGATCTCTACCCTTGATAATGAGATCCTTGAGAGGGCTGTTCAAGAAGAGGAAGTATGGGTTGCTATTCAAGAACTTAAGGGTGATAAGGCATCGGGTCCAGACGGGTTTTCTCCAGCTTTCTTTAAAAATTGCTGGGTGGTGATCAAGGAGGATCTCCTAGCTGCTGTTGTTGAATTCTTTCTTGATTCCACTTTCGTCAAATGCGCTAATGCAACTTTCATTTTTTTAATTCCGAAGGAGGCTCTAAACATCAAGGACTTTCATCCCATTAGCTTGGTGAGTATCTTTTACAAAATCGTGTCTAAAATCCTTGCTAATAGGTTAAAGAGGGTTCTTCCGAATATCATATCTCATTCCCAAAGTGGTTTTGTTGGGGGAAGGCAGATTTTAGACGGGATTTTATTTGCCAATGAATGCTTGGATTCTAGGATTAGAGAAGGAGTTCAAGGATTAATTTGTAAGTTGGATATGGAGAAGGTGCATGGGTTTGGGGGAGAAATGGAGGGGATGGATCAAGACTTTTATTGAGTCTGTATCTTTCTCAATTCTTGTGAATGGTATGTCTACCGAGTTCTTTGGTGCCTCGAGAGGCTTGAGGCAAGGAGACCTGCTTTCTCCCTTTCTTTTCGTGTTGGTGGTGGAAGCGTTGAGTAGAATGATCCTTAGAGCTAAGGAAGGGGATTTGCTGAGGGGTTTTAAGGTGGGTAGGGGTGACTACGCCATCGCTCATCTTCAGTTCGCGGACGACACTTTAATATTTTGTGATGCTAACTTGGATCAGTTGAGAGTTTTGAGATGTGTTTTGGTCTGTTTTGAGGCAGTTTCTGGACTGAAGATAAACTTGGGAAAGAGAGATCTTTGGGGTGGGTGAAGTTCACAATATGGATGTTCTTGCTAGAAACATCGGATGTAAGGTGGGAAAATTGCCTACTACTTATTTAGGTACTCCCTTGGGGGCTAGATTTAAGGCGACTTCGGTTTGGAATGATGTGGTGGAAAGAATGGAGAGAAATCCTGTAAAGGAAAGTTTCTCTCCAAAGGGGGTAAGGTTACCTTAATTCGTCACACTCTAGCATGTTTGCCTACTTATTTGATGTCTATCTTGATCATTCCGGCTATTGTGGCAGAAAGAATTGAACAGCTGCAAAGGAACTTTCTCTGGAGCGGATTAGAAGGATAGAAGAACTACCATTTAGTGCAATGGGATCAGGTTTGCAGACCTAGAGAAAAGGGTGGGGGGGTATCGGAATTAGAAGATTTAGGGATTTTAATAAGACTTTATTGGGTAAGTGGCTGTGGAGGTTTGGGGAAGAAGTGGGAAGCCTTTGGAGAGAAGTGATAGGGCAAAAATATGGCTGCCGACCGGGGGGAGGTGGGAGGTGGAGCCTATTAGATTCTCTTACGGGGGTAAGTTTGTGGAAGGCCATTGGGTCTGTATCAAAAGGGCTTAGGGAAGGTATCTATTTCAAAGTGAGTTGGGGGAATCGGGTAAAATTTTGGGAAGATTGTTAGTGCGGCGAGGTTCCTTTTGCTACAAAATATTATATTATCCAGAAGGAAGGAAATGAAGTCGGGTTGGAATTTGAGATTTAGACGAGCACTTTTTGATAGGGAGGTGGAAGATGCCGGTACTCTCATGTTGGAGTTAGATAGTTTCAGGTCGGTTGACTGTCCGGACAGAAGGTGCGGGAGAGGCGGGGAGAATGGTTTGTTCACAGTGAAGTCACTTTTTGGAGCCAAGGTTCACCATGTCGATGTCGCTAGGTGGCATTGGTGACATGTCGGCGACATAGTGTAAAAAAAGGGGAAATGTCGGTGTAAAAAAATTGAAAAATTTCCCCATGTCCTCGACATGTCATCCATGTCAAGAGACGGGGGAAATATTGGAAAAAATTTGAATGTTTTTCCTCCATGTCGCTGACATGTCGTCGACATGTTGCCGAAACCAGGGTAAAACAACTTATACCCTGGTTTCATGTCACCCACCTCCAAAATGGCGACATGTCGCCTGACATTGTATACACTGTTGGAGCTATTTCTCCTAGATACACCAGAAAGGCAGCCGATAGGTCGATTTGAAAGGTTCATTGCCCTTCTAAGGTGTCTCTTTTTGTTTGGTTGGCGGCTCAAGACTAGATCCTGACGGTCGACCATCTCATTTCCAGAAATTGGTATCTTCCTGATCGGTGTGTAATGTGTAAGAAGAATGCTGAATCTGTTAATCATCTTCTCATTCATTGTGAGGTGGCCAAGGAGCTATGGTCTTTCTTTTTATGTGGTTTCAAGGTTTTGTGGGTGCTACCAGAGGACTTGAAAAGCTTATTGTTGGCGTGGGGTTGGAGGAAAAAGAAGACAAGACGGAATATTTTATGGAACTTATGCCCTCATGTTATTTGTTGGTATATCTGGAAAGAAAGAAACTATAGAGTTTTTGAAGATAAAGAGGTACAGATGGGTGAGCTTATAAACCGAGCTGTTGCCCTTCTTTTTCATTGGGCAAGGGTGTTACCAGAATTTATTGAAGTCGATTTCAGAGATTTTGTAAATAAGTTGGGGGAACTATAGATGAGTTACTGAGGTAGGTAGAGGTGTTTTGATATCTAGTTGGATAACTATATCTGTAAATTGACATGTAATCTTTTCTGTTCGTATAGTAATACAATATCATAGCTTTACTTATCAGAAAAAAGAGATGCATATGTTGGGCGAATATTTTGTCACAACTTGCGCCTGGCACTATTGAACAAATATGATTAACTTGGGGTGCACACTCAGTTTGGAACGCCTCGGTTATTCTATCATAGTCAATCAACAATTCGGTTTAAGTAAATCAAGCAAAAACTTAAGACCAAGTGGCAAAATTTATTTTGGGAAGTAAAATTCTAAGTTGACTTATCCCCTTCCATTGAGGTGCAACCTTCTTAAATCAATCGAATACGAACTTTCAATGGAATGACTAAAAGAATTCTTATAGGTGATTAATGAATTGGTAGAGGATTTATGTGAGGCAATTAATGAGTTGGCAGGGTCAATGGGGTTGTAACAGTAGTATATGATGTCGCGGGAAGAACGCCGATGGAGTTGTAACAGTAGTATATGATGCCGGGAAAGAGCTTGCTATTGGTAGTCTCTTCGTCTTTGTACAATTTTTTCTCTTTTTTGATAAATCTTCTCTCCCTTGCCTAAAATTGGAAATCTTTTTATCTTAACAAAAGCTTTTGGAAGGTGGAGCTCTGTCCAGGTATTTTGGGTGCTAGTACTAATACAAAATGTATCTGTTGTAACATTATAAGAAAGGTTTCGTTACTGGATTTAATTGGGAATATTACCTCATCTGGCTTAATGGCTTTTAATCCAGATTTGGTTGGGCTTCCCAAGCAATAGACATTTTAACTCTTTTGTTATGACTAAGGAATGCTTACCAATTCAAGAATTTCTCACACCACCATCATGATCTTTTGGTACTTTCATCATCTTTTTCTACTAAAAATGCATTACATGCCAACAGTGGTTGTATATAAATGTCACCAATGAGAGTGTTGTGTGAAGTTCTGATATGTAAGTTAGAAAAAGGTTTATGCTCTATTAGGTTTTCTGGGAAATAGGAATTGCTAAGCTCTTTTCACTTTTTTGGTTAAGAGCCTTAAAAAGGGTTCAAAGTGGCTATATTCCACCTATATGTGATTGGATCGAAGGAAATTAGGCTAGCAAATGATCTGGAAACTTGAACATGATTTCGGTGGAGGAAGTGGTGTTGTAGGTGGTGTTAGTTCTATGTATGGTGTGAAATTGATGGTGGCTATGGTGGTGGTGCAGGCAGACAATGTTGGAGTTGGAGGTATTTCTGGTTCTGTAATGGTGGTGGTAGTGGTGTTGTAGGTGGTGTTAGTTCTATGTATGGGGTGAAATTGATGGTGGCTATGGTGGTGGTGCAGGCGGACAATGTTGGAGTTGGAGGTATTGCTGGTTCTGTAATGGTGGTGGTAGTGGCAGTGGTGGTACTAGAGATAATGCCCTTGTTATAGATGGTGGTCATGTCATAAGTGGTGGTAATGACGGTGGGTGTTTTTGGTGTCAGTGATAGTTTATCTTCGACAGTGGTCAGGTGGGTTGCTATGATGTAGGGGCATCCATTATAAAGTAGTGGTCCATAACACGTACTATTCATGGTACAGAGGCTTTGTTGAATAAAGGGTGTTTTTGTCTAAGTGCATGGATGAGATTAGATTTGTTTGAGGGCTGAGATTAATTGCTAGTAGGATATATATTTTGCTTAATCGGTGAACTTAATAAGTTTTCAGTCTATTATTGCTAAACACGAAGAAGAATTCTCTTCTTATTCCTAGTTGCGTAAACCAGCAGTTTCAATTTTTATTGCTATCATTTGTTTTCTTTAACATCTTTATTGATGACCATATTAGATCGTCGTTGATTTGAGTGATCCATTTGTGCCAAACTTGGTATCAGAGTAGAAGATAGATGTTTTCTCTGTTGTGGCAGCAAGGAGAGGGAGAGTTTCTAGGCTGAACCGAACCCAACTAGGCAAGTTGTAGGGGAGATGCGGAGTATACCGAGCAGCTCCTGTACGAGATCTATAATCTGCAGCATAGTATGTATGTGGATGCCCGAGTGGAGGTACCAAAAGGCAACTCTGACCCCTTAAACCTACTGGGAGGATTACTGAAGGAAGGTGGTGTGGATTTTGACCTAGAAGCATTGGACTGAGCGGTTGGTGAGGGAAGTAAATTTAAATAGTGGTGGAATAAGGATTGAGATGCCCGATTTTGATGGTAGAATGCATGCAGAGGATATTCTTGACTGGAAAGCAATTCTAGAGAATTACGATGAGTGAGAGCACATGGCCGAAGGTTAAAAGTTGTTGTGTGTAAAGATGAAGTTCCAAAGGTACAACTTTAAAGTGGAAAAAATGGTACGAACAATAATGTGCTATACAAGGTAAATAAAAAACCAACTATTGGTAGCACAATCAAATTTCTTTCAGGTGCTAGACAAGGTAAATAAAAAACCAACTATTGGTAGCACAGTCAAATTTCATTCAGGTGATTATACCATGACAATGTGCGAGAGACTGTGATAGAGGCATATGAATGTGCTGGAATGCACAATTGAGTTTACTAATCTGTCTGCACATGGGGTTGACTGAGAATGTCGAGAAGTTGATAGCGAGGTTTATCTCTAGTTTGAGGAATGCAATTTGAGATGAGATGGGAATGTACCAACCTCAATGACACCTTCCGATATGCTCTTCAAGCGAAGGAACGTATACACCTTGTTGGTTCATAGTGAAATGCCTTTATCTGTGCCATTATAAAAACAAATACTAGTGGCTCAAATGTTTCTAGGATTGTATAGAAGTGATCAAGTGGCTGCATCTTCAAGTAAACATGACTCTAGACCAAAGGGTGGAGTCAACAGGGATGAAAAAGGGAATCAGCGAGCGAAGTGTAATACTTGTGTTGTTAGCAGTTACTTCATGTAGGGATAGTTGCTCTACAAGTTGTTTCTTATGTGAAGCAGAACGATATGCTTCTTATAATTGCAAAGAAGAGTCGACTTAATCAAAGTTAATAATGAGTATGAGGAGCTTTTTGGAGATAGTTTATTACTAGCATGATGACTAAGAAGTGGGTGCAAGGTGAGAGTTTCGAGGTCCAAAAGGTGGTGACAACACCTAAAGTTAAGGAGGTTGAAGATTGGAAGCAGTGTAACATATTTCTCACACATCATATGCGATGGAAGAATGCATTGTTATTTTTTGGCAATGATTGTGAGAGTATAGTGTGCAAAAAGGAAGTTGACACATTAAAGTTTTGGATTGAGGAACATCGACATCTCATTCCTACTAGGTGGTTCAACTCCAATGAGGTAATGGAGTTCCTGTTACTACCTGATGCTTAGTTTAATTTACATCAGTGATAAGGATGAGGCGTGGTGTGGAGTTGTACCAATGGATGCATATCATATAATTTTAGGTTGTCCTTGGTTGTTTGATCTTGACAGAGTCCCTCTTACTAAATAAAGCATATATATTCAGTTCAGCAGTATAGTAAGAAGTTAACTATGCTAACTATCAAGGAAGTGCCCTCTAATACTACCCAATGATAGCAGGGTTACTGGTATACTAATAACTATATTCTGGAAACTTGATAAAGCAAAAAAAGAAACTTGAATGGTTTATCCTGCTGGGAAGATTGTGGGGAGCAAATTGAAGGCAGAAACTACCCACTTGAGGTTCAAACTTGTTGAAAGAATTTGTGAGTGAAGTTGCCATCAATACAGAGCATACAGCATGCAATTGATTTAGTTCCGTCGGATGTTTTATCAAACCAAGAAAGTTATCGGACACCACAATATCACCGGGTGAGGTGAAAAGACAAGTGGAAGAGTTGACTGCAAAGGGACTAGCATGTGAAAGCAAGAACCCATATTTTGTACTTCCTTTGCTTATGTCAAGAAAGGATGGTACATGGAGAAAGAGTGTGGAGAACATTATAATAAGATAATTTTTACATACAAGTGTTTAAATCCCGAGGTTAGACAGCATGTTGGATATGCTGGTTGGTTCCAAGGAATTTGACAAGAGGTTCTTCACAAAGAGAAGCTCTATGTCAATGTGAAAAATAACTTTTTTGTTCGACCATGTGGTGTTTTTGGGACGTATTGTTTCAATTGATGAATTGAAGTTTGATCTGGGGAAGGTGACCCATGAGATGTGCATGCAGTTTCCATGAAGTAGCTTCTTTATAGATGAGGTTTATTCGCAATTTTACATTAATTCAGAGCCATATTATTGAATGCTTGGTAGTGGGTACCACGTTTGTGTGGTCCAAGGCTGCAGGTAGAACTTTCAATCAAATTAAGAAAGCAGTGAGTATAGCACCAATAGTGTTTCTAACTTCGATGGACTCTTTGTTGTAAAGCATGATGCATCACATGTGGCAATAGGAGCTGTTGATTCTTGGCAAGATGGTAGACCTGTTGCTTTCTTTAATGAAAGCCAATGGATACTAACATATGTTACTCCACATATGACCTGGAATTCTAAGCGTGTCCTATTGCATTGGCAGCATTATTTGGTGCATCATGAATTTGTTGTCTATTCTGACCAAGTAGTTAAGTAAATGAATTCGCAAAAGAAACTCAGTCAAAGTCATGCAAGGTGGAGCTTTAATCTCAAAAGTCTAATTTTTCATTGAAGAATAAGTCGAGGGAAATGAACAAGGTGGTTAATGTGCTTAGTAGATGTTTGTTGCTTCTAATGGCTATGCATTCTCGAGTTTTAGGCTTCGAAGAGATGAAAAATCAGTGTGCAAGTAATCCATATTTCAACCATGTGATTAGTGAGTTGAAAATACAGCAGCTGGTCTAGTTCTGGATACTTCTTTTATTGTCCATGAGAGTTGTTAAAATAATCAGTAGTACATGCCGGAAGGATCACTCTGTGAACAATTTGTTATAAGCTGCATGGAGGTGGTTTGGTTGGTCATTTTGGAAGTAATAAGATGCTAGCCTAAAATAAACGGAGATTAGATAGATCAATGAACCGGAGTTACTTGTTCAAGGGTAATCAATTATGTATGCTGGAAGAATTTCTACGTGAACAATCTATTGGGAGCTGGAAGGAGGTGGTTTTGGTGGTCTTTGGAAGGGATATGACATGGACAATCGTCGCTAGTTAGTATTGGTAGAATTTGAATCGGGATGTTAAAAGATTGGTGAGGCGTTGTAGAATGTCTTCCAGGTGGTTTTGGTGGTCTTTGGAAGGGATAAGACATGGATGATCGTGGCTAGTTGTTATTATTGGTTGAATATGAATCGGGATGTTAAAAGATTGGTGAGGCGTTGTAGAATGTCAGTTGTCAAAGGGGCAGTCCCAAAATACTGGTTCATATATTTTGTTCTCCTACTTCATGGGTTCATCTCAACATGGACTTTATGTTGGGACTTCTGAACACTACATATGGTTATGATTTCCATATTTATGGTTTTAGATTGTTTTTCGAAGATGGCACACTTATTTCATGTCTGGAAATGCTTAACACTTCTTTTGTGGAAGAATTGTTCTTTAGAGAGGTGGTCCATTTACATGGAGTTCCAATTATAATTGCTTCTAATCGTGATATTAAGGGCGTGTTTGGCATTGCTTCTTTGGGCCCTAGAAGTGATTTCTGATCCCAAATGCGCTTCAAATAAATAAATAAGCGTTTGGTCAACCCAAGTGAAAAGCGATTCTACAAGAATCGCATCCAAACGCTGATTTTTTTGAAGCTACTATTTCCTGCTTCTGAAATCACATTTGCAAGAATTAGTTTGAGGTTTTAATGAAATATATCTTATGGCCTTATATTCCCCTTTAAAACTTTTAAAATACCTATCTTACCCATGTTATCGTCACGAACAAAACTCCTACTGAATATAGGTTTCCTACTCTGCACCAACTTCTCACAAATCTAACTTGGAAGCGCTTTTTCAATAGGTGTTTACCAAACATCTTTTATTCCTCTGAAGCAGTTCTTTTGAAGCACTTCATAAGAATCAATTTTAACGGAATGGCTTCTAAACATGCCCTAAGTTTGTGAAGGCACTTTTGGTGTACTTTGTAAAAGAAGTTGGGACCTCGGCTGCAATATTCTGCAATTGTCATCCACAAACTTATGGGAACACATAAATAAAAGATCGAAGTCTTGGAAATTTGCTACAACGTATAGTTGCGGACTACGTGAAGACATGGAATAAAGTTCACCTTCAGTTGAGTTTGCTTACAACAATTCAGCTTACTTCAGCATCAAGAAGACCCCTTCTAAGGCTGCTCATAGGCATTCACGACAATGTGTTGGGCTTTGTTTCGTTGCCACTGGATGCATGAGTAAATGAGTATTCAGAAGCTTATGGTGACCAAATTAAGTGGATCCATAAAGAGATGTGTGCTGCCATCCAAAACAAGCAATGATCAATATAATGAGGCAATAACTAGCATCAAGGACTTAAGAACTTTGCTGAAGCCTGAAGCTGATCAAGTTTTGGTGCATTTGAAGGAGAGGTTTCCTGAGTCGGCTTATCAGAAGCTGAAGTTATGGAAGATTGTGTCATGCAAAATTCTAAAGGCGATCAGCTGTAATGCTTATGTGGCGGACCTACTTGATGATCTACAGATTACTTCTATCTTCAATATGTAGGATTTATATGATTCACATGGGTTTGATAGAGCTGAATATGTTCCAACCTCATGATTGGGCACGTCAATTGCCTTAGAAACCAAGGGATGTAGTTGAAGAGGTGTTGGACATAAGGGAGGCTTGTTCTCGAAGAGCCAAGCAGTATTGGAGGTTCTTCATCAACTCGTTTGGTAAACCTTCAATAGAGAGTGATTGGATTTCTGAAGAAATGCAGTGATCCAGCTCTATATATTTAGTATGCCTATATTTTCTCGTCGAAGCTGAGTTATCTCCAATTCAAATGAATAGATGGCTAGATGCATGAGAATTCACTCTAAAATAGAAATCTATAGCTTGTTCTGATAAAGATATTATTGTGGATACTGTTCATGACACTATAGCTTTTTGTTAATAAGGGTATTTCTATCTTTGTGTTTTAAGTATAAGGGCATTGCTGGGACTAGGTTTGTTTAAGATCTGAGATTAATTGTTAGATGGATAAGTAGGATACATAAGTGAGTAAATTGGAGACTCATCATTTTGAGTCTGTTATGTCGAAAAAAGAATTCTCTTCTTATTCCCGGATGCACAGACCAACTGTTTTGTTCTCTATTGTTCTCATTGGGTTTCTTTAACACTATCCAAAGCCGTATTAAATTGATGCTAATTTGAGTAACTTATCTATGTTACACCATCAAAGGTGTTGGTAGTGGTTATGTATAAGGTTATGGCAGTGGTGATGTCAGTGGCACCATTTGAGGTGGTGGTAGACGTAGTTGTGATGATGGGTGGTGTTGGTACTGGTGAAGGAAAAAATAGTGGTGGCAAAGGTGGTGTCGCCATCAGAGGTAGTAGTCGTGTTGTAGATGGTAGTAATAGTGGCGAACAATGACAATTTTTGTCGTACTGAGGGTGGAGGTGAAGTTGGTGGTGTGCAGCCAAAGGAGAAAGTGGTGCTGGTGCTAGCCCATGGTGGTGATGGCTGTGTAAAAATAAATAAAAAAAACTTCAAGATTGTTCATTTAGTCAATCATGATGATTTTCCATAGAATGTCATACTGGAATTTGAAGATATGTTGTTTTTCGAAATTACCGCTGGAAAATGAGTTCTTGGTGGAAATAATTTTACCTTGAAACCATGGTTTTAAATTTCCCTGAAACTTGGTGAAGATTCCCCCAAAGTTTCCCCTTTCAAATCACTTATATTGCATTTTTGTAGAATTTTTTACCTGAAATATTGTCAAGTAAAATTCCCTCAAAATTTTCCTATTCCAAAGGTGTGAAATTTCCCTCAAATCAAAATTTAAAAAATGGCTGAAACAAACACCCAAAGACCCATTGTACACTAAAAATATTTTTGGAAACTATTTAACATAAAAAGAAATGGAGCGTGAATATTTATTTATCTTGATTTAGCTGTGTTGAATGTTTGCAATGGTGACTATCTTGTCAGCATGTTTGCTTTTGCCACCAACAGAAAGTGACGAACCAGCACAAATTTTGTCAAAGACCTGGTTTTGTGCTGAATGATTTTGAAGTTTCTCGGTAAAATAACTTTATTGATCAAGTATACCTGTCTTATACATGTAATACTGTTTTTCTTTCTATATGATGGTCAAACTTTAATTGTTGACTTCTGTCAGTTTCTGAAATTAAGGGCGTGTTTGGCATTGCTTCTTTGGGCCTTGGAAGTGATTCTTGGGCCTAGGAGCACTTTAACCATACATATTAAGCATTTGGTAAACACGTCTGAAAAGCAATTCCAAATGAAGTGTTTCACTAAGGGTGTGTTTGGTTAGTTGGAAAAAAGATAGAAAGGAAAATAAAGAACACTTTACTTGCCATCGTTTCCCCTTCATTTTAAGGGGAAAACCTTGAGGGGCTTTTTACAAAAATTTTGGTACTTTTGGAAAATTCTTTCCAATGGACCCACATTTTCCAATGAAGCAAACACACAGATTTCGTTGGAAAGTTGGTTTTCCTTTCCTATAGATTCTAGCTAACCAAACACAGCCTAAAATGCTGATTCCATTGAAGCAGTTGACTCCCTGCTTTACCAAATTGATTTTGCAGGAATCAGTTTAGTCACTTTTAAGTGACATTTTTATTGAGACTGTTTTACCCTTAGGTTATTTTATAATACCTATTGTGCCCCTTCTTATCTTCTAGACCTAAAAGCAGTTCTTAAATAAGCATTTACCAAATGCCATCCTTTCATCGGAAGCATTTTTTACAAAGCGCTTCATAAGAATCAATTCTGAAGGTATTGCTTCTCCTTTCAGGAAGCAATGCCAAACATGGCCTAAGTATGAGACTACTTGCAACATGGATTATATGGTGTGTAATTTAAATTCTTGATGAAGTTTCTTTTTTAATTTTCTATTATAATCAAATTTGCTGTTTTATAAGGTTTTGAAGGAAGAGATTCTGAGTTGGCAGCAGTTGTTACTTTGGCATCGTCACTTGACTACACATCTTCAAAATCGTCACTTAAATTGCTATTACCCCTTGTAAGTATATTGAAAACTACTCACAAGAACTGAATTTTTCTAACAGTTCTATAAGCAGATTAGAGTATTTTTCTATTGTTATTATTGTGTTTTTTTTTTAATGATAGTGATACTGTATTAAAAGGTTGGAAAGAATGTGCAAATTCTACAAGGCTACAACAAAGTGAAAATGCCGGCAAGAAACACGACTACAAATATCATAGAAAGATCAGAGTAAAGAAGCAAACCCTGACTGAAAAGGAAGAAAACTGATAACAATCCAAGGCCCATCCTCCCCTCGTCTTGGAGATCACTAGTCAGAATAACGGTAAACATAAGCTCCCTTCTAGCAACTTTCTTGATTGCCCATCCACCAACTCGGTCTAAGCCCCAATTTTTCAGACAAATTAACTACAAAGCCGCCCTTGGCACATGGAAGAATGAGATATTCAACACAGTAGCCAATGAAAGAGTTAGTTTGACAAAGTGGATGAATTTCCAAGAGCACTCCTGTGGTCTTTCTAGCCATAATATTACCATAGAAGACAGTCAACAGAACCTAGGTGTTGTGCTTCCTTCAATTCAGTAATTAATACACAAATCTCTGCCATAATCGCATTCCCTTTCCCAATTGGACTAAAAATGCATGTAGAATATCACCACCATCGTCTCTGAAAAAACGACAAACTTGGATGGTCCAGGGTTACAAAGTGAACAGCCACTCAGCCATCAATATTCAGCTTGATGAAACCCTTTCTAGGGGGCGTCCAAACAGCCATCTCTTAGCCTATGGGGATGAGTATGAAATAGTAGCCCACTAGCTACGGAAGACATCATCAACTCGATATACCTCTACCTACTCACATCATCAAATATCCTCCTGTTTCCCCCCAAATAGACCACAGAATAGAATGAAAGAGCATTTGATACATCAACTTGCCTCTCTTCCCCATACATAGATATCTCCACTGATCTAATAGCGGTATAATACTCCTCACAATCTTCCCCAATCAACCTTAGTTTGCAGGTCTACAACTCTCTGGCCACCCTGCAATGAAGGAACAGTCAATCCACAGACTTGCCCTGAGATATGCACAATATGCAAACATGAGGAGATAATGCAAGTGGGTTTTTATTTTTTATTTTTTGGAGCAGGTGCGGGCCGCAAGTATTGATTCTTTTGAGAATTGCAGTCGAGACAAAGGCCTTAATTTTAGAGGCAGGAAAGTTTCAAGAGATGTCAAGAAAACAAAGGAGTCAACAGGAAATTCTTATCACTACAAATGATGTTAAAAAGAGTGGGGAGTGAAAACGTTTCTTGTGTTTGTGGTAAGTGGGTGAATCAAAACGTCCTGCAAAAGATCAATCAAGGAAGCCAATTCTAAAAGGTATGAAGATCTACGTTCACATCTAAATTGATGGATGGCCAAAAGATCACTACACTAACCCGGGATTTAAACAAGGAAAGGGGCTTCAAACAAGGAGAGGAAATAAGTAAGATGGATGGCCAAAGAAGCTTTCAGAGCTCTTAACAAGGAGAGGAAATAAATAAGACGGATGGCCAAAGAAGCTTGAATTACAGTAATCCAGCCCCTTAAAGAGAAAAAATTTCATTTCCAAGTAACGAGCTTCTTTTCTACTTTTTCAATTGCTGAATCGCAAAAACTCACCGTTCTCAAGTTATCACCTAGTGGAAGTCCCAAATAAATAAGAGGCTACTCAGAGCTCCTCCCTATTCACATAGATTTTGGATACTCAACTCTTCTTCGACTTCACTTTCAAACCTAAACAATCCTAAAGCATCTGAATATACATTTGGTCCAATAGACTTGTACCTCAGATGCCTCAAAAAAGAGTATCATGATGATAGCAAATTGGAGATGAGAAATAGATGTCATGTTGTTCCCCATGTGGAATCCCAACTAAATCTGACTCCTCATCTGTAACTAAAAATTGATTATGGTCCTTACTCAGTAAGGTGAACAGAAGGGGGAAGGGGGGTAACCCTGCCTAATGCCTCTTGAAGAAAAAAAACTGACCTTAAAAACATCCATTCAAAAAATAGAGGAAAAAGAAACATTCATCAAACAAACCCTCATCCATTCCTTCCATCAATTTCCAAATACTTTCCCCTCGGTAGCATAGTGTAAAGGATCGGCCGATTCAACTCGGGATCGGTCAGGGACGAGCCACAATCCCTGGCCGATCCCAAAAATTTGGGACAAACGATGAGTCGGACCGAGTCCGTGACGGTTCGGACGATCCATCCGATCCGCCACAGAATCGGACCGAGTCGGACCAGACGATCCTAACTGGATCGTTCGGTCCACATCTTTAAAAAAAATACCAAAAACACAAAACAGAAGAAGACAAAGGAGAAGAAGACGGAGGAAGAAGAAGGAGGAGGAGGAGGAACTGAAGAAGTGAAGAAGACGAAGGTGAAGGCTGATCCCGTGATTTCGGTCCACATCTTTAAAAAAAAAATACTCGAAGAACTGAAGAAGACGAAGGTGAAGGCTGATGTCTGAAGCTGCTGCTGCTGATCTGGTCAGAAGACGAAGATGAAGGCTGATTTCTGAAGCTGCTGCTGCTGATCTGG
>JAUPMG010000005.1:10465378-10477523 GCA_031762675.1 Pachysandra terminalis
TAGTTAGGAAAGCGCGACATTTGATCTCTTGCTTCGACGATGTTAAGGTCCAACACGCTCACCGTGAGGCCAATCAAACGACCGATAAGCTTGCAAATATTGCGGTGGTCACCGAGTCATGTTACTGGTCTGGGAAACCACCATCGGAGATACGTCAAATCCTATTCGATGATGCTTCTGGCAGACACTCTGCCAGAGACTTTTACCCTTAGTTTCCTTTCAGTATTTGTTCTTGTTTTTTGTTACCAAAAAAAAAAATAGTGTAGAAGAACTAAAAAAGATACAATTGTAGTAACTATGGGAAAACTAAAAAGGAAACTATTCATAATAACTACACTCACTAAATTAATCTGACTTAATTGAAGTGTGTGCTCTTGCTGTTTCTCGTTCTCTTTCTCTCTACATAGTGGTACAAAGAGACTTTATTTAGATATAAACCCTGAAACAACTACTACTGCAGCACAATAGTAGTTATTGACACTAGGTATAACTGAGCTGCATTAATTCGGGCCCAAGCATCATTTACAGTGCTTGGTGCAAAAGCATCTGCTTCGGAATCCTCGACATACCCCGCCATCGAAGCCTTCATGCCTGCACACCAGACCGCAATTACTCTGACTGAAGCACCAACCCCTGAACTTGTGGCTCTGAGACTCGCACATCCTTGCTTCAACATACACCACCTGGTAATCTGCATGCATAAACATACAAACACCAATAGTTCAGTTTCACTTTCTAAGTCATAAACTCCAAACCCACCTGCACGAAGATTGCAAGGAAATTTAGTGGGATCATATATTGATGATCAAACTCTAGATTTAGGGGGAGAGACCTGAGGAGACTAACGGGACGGAGCGAGCAAGCACCATGGGGAAAGATCCCTCTCTGGATCCCAGGTAACTCATTGTGCGGGTCAATATCATGGGGTTGGGGGATAGAGGGGGGCTATAAGGGTATATTGGAGGTTTGTCCTATATATCGAGTGGGAGTATAAGTTGTAACCCTAATTCGTTTTTAATAAAGTGAAAACTTCTTCTCTCATGTGGATGTAGGCATTGCCGAGTCACGTATATTTGTGTACATTGTTTGATCTTCATTTTTATGTATTTATTATTATTGCTTGATATATATATATATATATGGGAAAATTGCCCATATGCCCTACTTTAGACAAATTATTGCCGAATGGTATATTGACCTAAATTATTCACCTTTCTAAGTATAAAAATCTCTAAAAAGTTGCCTTTTGGTCCTCCGCCATATGGCAGAGGGCCTGTTTGCCATGTCAGTTGGTATTTGCTTTTTGAAGAAAAACAAATACCAACATTAGCCTCACCTCTCGCTCTCTCTCTCTCTCTCTCTCTCTCTCTCTCTGTCTCTCTCTCCACCTTACCGCCGCCACCACCACCCCACCACCTCTACCACCACCACCACCACCACCCCCACCCCACCAACACCACCACCACCATCACCACCCCACCACCACCACTCCATCACCATCACGCCACCACCACCACCGCAGTGGTGGTTGTCGCGTGGTGGTGGTGATGGTGGTGGTGATGTAAGGGTTGCACACTAAGTGTGTAAGGTTGCATACTTAAGTGTGCAAGGATGCACATTAAGGCTGCGTTTGGTAATGCTTATGCTTTTTTCCTTTCTGAAGCAAGAAAGCATAAGCAAATTCTATGCTTTTGAAAAGATCTTTTCATGAAGCAAAACTATTTAGTAAACCTTTGCTATACTGTTGAAAAAGTAAAAAAAAAAAAAAAAAAAGCATGTTTGGTAGCAATAAGCTAATAAATTACTTTTTTGATATTATATTGCTGGTGGTGATAGTGGTGGTATAGTGGGGTGGTGGTAGCGGTGGTGGTGGGGTGATGGTTGTGGTTGTGGTTGTTGTGGGGTGGTGGTGGGGGTTGCAGTGGGGTGGTGGTGGTAGTGGTAGTGGTAGTGGTGGTTAGGTGGTGGTGGGGTTGTAGTAGTGGTGGTGGTGTGGTGGGGGTCGTGGTTGTGGTTATAGTGCGGTAGTGATGGTGGTTGTCGTGGTGTGGTGGTGGCGGTGGTGTCAGTGGTCTCGGTGATGGTGGTGGTGGTGATGATGTGTCGGTGGTTTAATTAATTTTTAAAAGCTTCCATTTTCGTAATTTTCCTTATTATTTTTGTGGAAGCAAATAAGCAAATTTTTGAAAGCAACGAATTGTTGCTTCTTAATTAAAACAAAAAAAAATTCTTTACCTTACCAAACACTTATTTTGTTTTCAAAAGCAAAAAAGTTCTTCTAAAAAGCCATACCAAATGCAGTCCAAGTATGCAAAGGGCTTAACGGTAGAATAGATATTTTCAATCTTTTGAAAAAGCAAGTATTGTAAAAATACGTGACATGTCTCTGCCATATGACAAAGGACCAAAAAATAATTTTGTAGAGATTTCTATAATTGAGAGGTGAATAAAGATTGTCAATATACCATTTGGCAATAATTTATCTAAAGTAGAGCATATAAGCAATTTTCCCCATTAATTAAAGCAGTCACACAACAACCCGTATATCAAAGTCAAAACTGAACCGAAAGAGACTTACGAGAGGCTAAAACAAGGAAAACCATCAAAAACACAAACCCAATGCACCTCTTTTCCATCACCACTCTCTCTTTTCTTCTACTACTGTTACCCTTCTGGTCAGTGATCACTCCCTGGGGTGACTGCAACTGCAAATTTGTTGATAGAGACAGGATTATTTATAATGGAACTGAGATGCCGATTGGCCAAATCGAACTTACAAGTGGCTGTTCGTTCAACATGCAGCCTCACACGATCATCACCCATGCTCTTGACAAATGACAAGTATGTCGTACGTAATGAGACTAAAAGTTCCATGCAACCTCATGTATCTCTCGGAGTAAGTTAGTTTCACGTCAGACAAAACATGCACCGAAGATGTATACATAACCATACTGCATGCGATCATCACCCATGCTCTTGACAAGTATGTCGTACGTAATGAGACTAAAAGTTCCATGCAACCTCATGTATCTCTCGGAGTAAGTTAGTTTCACGTCAGACAAAACATGCACCGAAGATGTATACATATCCATACTGCATGTGTGTGTATATATATATATATAAAGAGTCAAGAACGTTAGATTATGATATCTACAAAGAAGATGATGTTAACAACCACTTATTCTAAAAGCTTAAGCTGATAGAGAACCGCACAATAATGAATATCAAATGGTTTAATAGTTATTATGTGGAGAATGGTGTTATTGATGCATTTGGGGATGTGGATCTTCTGTGTACCTCATATGAGGTTGACATTTGTTCTCAGGTGATCCCTACTAAAAAGGGTGACATACATTTCTAAAACCCTAATGAACTTGAAACTGGCTTTTACCGCCAACCCGCAGCTTCTACCTTAATCGTTGATGGTCACCCTTTTTTTGTGGGCCCACTTGGGACAAGTGTAATCTCGTGTGAGGTTCACACAAGATCTTCATCCGCATTTGGGAAGCACTGATGATCCAGTCATCAACTATTTCATGTTTAATCATTGTTTTCAATTGGGGCTTTGAAGTTGTTCGAGTCGTTGCCACATCCGACACCTTCAAATCCTCCAGTTGCAGATAGAAGTGTCAACAAGGTTCGGGTTCAGTGAGTGCCAGAACCAAATCCTATTATATGGAATGATTTTGAGTTTTGTCAGTTTTGGTTATGGGGTTGTCACCTTTAGTCCCATAAACGAGCTCGCAAATACCCGATTTTAAGTGGATACCGATTGGTTATCCGATATTTACTACGTAAATTTATATGCAAGTGTTAACTTCCACTATATTAACATTATTTGATTATTATGACAATAATCTTATTTTAAAACTTAGATTTATTTAATTTAGATAGAATAATAACACCCAACACAAATTACACATCATCCATAACATAAATAAATGTCTAATAGAAATTAATATTTAAAAATAAAAAATTAATAATCCAACTTTCATTTAGTTTCGATTAGGTTTGAAGGTTGTAAACGATCCAGATCACGTACCTCGATGCACACGAACCCGAATCTGCAATGGAAGATCTCTATCGAACCGAATAACGTCCCACGTCAGAATATGTGATTACTAGAACCACACATTCAACCCACACTCAATCAACCTAGGGCTTTGTATGGAACCCCAATAGCAAATCCAAATCTCTATAGGAAGAAGAGATGAAGAGATGAGAGAGTTCTCTAGGGCTCGAATCCCAAAAACGTGAATAGTAACTTATGGATAGGGAGGAGTCTTCTACTTATAGAAGACTCAACTCAACTTCGCCTAGGACTCTATCTCATAATCTCATTAGGAAAGAGTTATCCACATCCACACTTCTAATCAAGTATGGACGTCCCATTAAGTGGGGACCCTGGGTCGGCCCAAACGGATCAGGCCAACCGGGTCGACCCATTTCTAAAATCCAACATCTCTCACTCGTCCACAGTGGGCACGGAGTGTGCTTCTCTCTCATGTATATCTTATCTTCCTATCATGGATGCTAATCGTACAGGTTGTTGAGCGTGCAACCTACGAGCACAAAGTAACGAGTGAGCGACACCATATCAAGTTCCATAAAACTGAAATGGAGATACACTCTAAAAAGTCTCGTCTATGCCCCAGACTCATTTGGCCACATCAGATTGAGTATTTCTAATCCCTCATGAGCATAAGCTCAGATCTCTATACTCAACCACATGATTCATGTTAATGTGCTCATTTAAAATAATTCATATAGGCTACATATATATCGGATACATATAAGTAAGAGATGTGAAACATCAAATGATAATTTTAAAACATGAGCACATATCTCTATGAATCGTCTCTCTATAAATGTGATGCCAAATAGTCTTTCCTAGGCCTCATGCCATTGGGCTTCGACCTAACTGTTTTCCCAAACAAACCCCCGTTAAACCGTATGTGCATGGCCATAGGAAAGTAAACTAGAGTAGCGACCATCAGATCTAACCTCACGGCATGATCAAAGGTAGTAAGGGTATAAGTTGATCCACTCTACGATCATCATAATCTCACGCAGTAAGGAAATAGGGATCCATTCATTTTCTCTCAAAGGAAAAACGTCGCTAATAGTACATGTGGTACGCAACATATGCTACGGTGGAGCCCTAAGCCTAGCCAAGGGTATGTCAACCTCCAACACTGTACGGATCTTAGTCTAGTCGCAATCTATGCGCCTAACTTGAGCACCTTAATCCAAGTCACAACTCTCAAGCGCCTTGATTAAGGTCTCACATCCGGCTCGAATCAGGTAATATACAATTCCCTAAGGAATATCAAATTAGCTCTCTCAGGGTGACATATAACGCTATAGAGTCCTCTAAATGTCCCCGATGGCATAAGTCCTCTTTATGCCTCATCCTGCTCGCAATGCATACGCCAAGGTTGGTCGCTGTGTGAGAAGCCGATGACTAACCTGGTGACATATCGTATCCACATCCTTATAATATGGATATAATGTGTTTAATCTGTACATATAATACACAATCTCATGCCTAATGAGAAGATAAACTCTATTAAATTCTCACGCATGAAATATAAAGTAATATGAGACGTTTACATAACAAATGTAAATAAGACTGTACCACCTAACACAAATCACAAAACTACGTAATCCCATATCTCGGACATGAACGTTAAAAGCTTGTCTAGCTATAGGTTTAGTCATGGGATCAACTGTCATATGCTGAGTAGGGATATGTGTAAGGGACGTGTCTTTATGTGCAACTCTGTCTCTGATGTAATGATAAAAAATGGTGATGTGCTTCGTCCTACCATGGTATTTGGGGTCCTTGGCATAGGCCAATGATGCCATGTTATCACTATAGATAGTAATCAGCCCTACGCCAGCTCTGAAGACTCTAAGATCCTGTAAGAATCACCTCAACCATACGGCCTAAAGGATGACTGCATAACAAGCCATGTACTCTGACTCCATAGTGGACAACGTGGTGTAGACTTGCTTCTTGCTACTCTAAGAGATGGTCCCGCCACCTTGCAAGAATGTGTATCCTGACGTCGACTCTCGACCGTCTAGATCACCTGCCCAGT
Source organism: Pachysandra terminalis (assembly GCA_031762675.1). NCBI lineage: Eukaryota > Viridiplantae > Streptophyta > Magnoliopsida > Buxales > Buxaceae > Pachysandra > Pachysandra terminalis. The sequence goes on from JAUPMG010000005.1 coordinate 10,471,483, forward strand.
CTGCATCACAGTAGCCTCATAGCTGCAAATCTGCTTGCTGGAAGCAAAGCATATAATCTACTGTCCCACGTAGGTATCCAAGAGTATGGTTTCACTGCCTTCTAATGAGTCTGTCCTGGGTTACTCTGGTAACGGCTGACTATGCCAACCGTGAAACTAATATCAGGTCAAGTACACATCATATAGCGTACATCAGACTACCTATAGCACTAACAATGTCTACCTACTACTAGACATTGTTTCAATGCATCAACCAACAGATTACCTTCTTATGGGACAAATTAGACAAATAAAAACATGAAAAAACACTACCTTTTCAGTAAAATGTTCATGCACACAAAATTTTGTAACTAGCATGATGTTACGCGCAACTCTCATGTGTCCATGCATACATAAGATCTTTTAAGATAAGGAATACCGGAACATAAATGCAATATGAAAGAACAAGAATATCTTTGTCAGCATCAAAATGGAATACCTGCAAGGGGCTATATAATATAAGCTGGTGATAGGATTTAGAGTCAAGCCCTTCTTTTGGAGGAGGACTTGCGTTAAGACCAGTCTAAGAGCTTCAGCAAATATGCCTGTAACCTGGTAAACTGTACCAACTACATTAAAATGAATTTCCCCATATGAGGAAATGACGACTCCAATGCTGACCAGCACCATATTCAAGAACACGTCACACCTTAATTTGTCCGTGCCACATATAACAGCCATAAGAAATGTTGCTACTGGCACTGTAACATCCCATATTTCAAGAATAAGCAGCCATTTAGTAGCATTACCATGAATAAAGGTAAAGATTTGAAAAGTAATGACATACTTAGGGCTTTAAGCATCTGAATAAAGGCCACAGAAATATGCAAATAAGCAGTGTTACCAAACCTGTAATAATACCAAAAGAAAACGTTTTTCAGAAACAAAACAAAATATGAAATGTGACATCAATATGAAATCCTGTCTATTATAGATTCAGGCAACCATTATAAGATGATGCTAGAAAGAAGAAAATAGGCATTGTCCCTCCAGTTGAAAATAGTTGGAGATGCTCCTATTAGCAAATAAGAGTGTAAGAAAATAATGTATCTATTACGGGGCCTACAACTGATGCCTGGGATCAATTGAAACATTTATGAATCCAAAAGGTGATTTAAGAAACATGCTGCCCACTAATATTGGAAGGCATGAACCCCTGAACAATCACAAAAAATGTTAACCCACGAACAATCACAAAAAATGTTAACATGGAAAAACATCATTTGTTTATCCTTTATTTGGTCAAAAGTAAAAGGTAATATGAAAAATACATTGGAAGGCATGAACCCCCGAACAATCACAAAAAATGTTAACATGGAAAAACATCTTTTCTTTATCAATGATATAGGAGATCGAATGTCTTTTGAACTTTTTCTGTAAAGCATGTTAAGATATCAATGCACTTACTATAACCAACATCAATAAAAATATGTCAAGGATTTTGTAACAAACTGAAATTTCAATAAATAACTTTGGGTGTTTGTGTAAATACCAGAAATTTTAGGGCTTAGGTTGTAACACTAAAGACTAAGTAAAATATCTAGAATGAACACTTGCTATTGGGACACACACGTGTAGTAACATACATGAGCACACATAATATCACATTCACTTAAAAGCTGAATTGATGATTGAGATCTTTCTCACTAATAACTAACTTAATCCAATGGTTGAGATTAGAAGGGCTTGTTTTGCTAAGAAAAGGAGAGAAGAAGAAAAAGAAGAGGGAAGAGGAAGAGAAGATCAAGGGAGAAGAAGAAGCTCTTGAAGAAGTGAAGACCTAGAATAAGAATCGACTATCTCGCGAAGGTAAATACATTGTGTGCATTCGTTGTACTTGATTGAGTTTTCTCTACGTATAAACCTTTGATTTGAAGTTCTTGAGCTAACGTGTGGAATTCATGGATTGAGATAGAGCTTATTCATGTTATTCTTATCTAAATGTGCTTATCATGCTATAAATTAGGTTTAATGATGTTTTGAGTTCAAATGCATATTTGATTGTGATTTGATGTGTTTTAATTAGATTAGAATGCTTAGAATATGATTTTATGACATATTTATGTTTAGTTGTTGAAATGGAGTTGAATAGAGAAAGTTGGAAAACCCAGAATTCTCGGAATCGCCGCCCGTCGGTAGACCCATCGGCATGTTGACGGTCTACCGACGTGGTTTGATGTATGTACTGTCAGTATACCAACAAGTCGGCCGACGGATTGTTCTGTGTTTTGGAGTCCTTGTCGGTGGCTATCGCTATGCTGACGAGGCAATGTTAACCCTGTCGACAAACCCATTGATATACCGATGGAGCAACGGACCAAAGCCTGTGGAATTCGTAGGTGAATTGTCGGTCCACCGACCAACCCACCGGAAGTCTGTGTTTGTGGAGTGTGGTAAAGAGACATTGTGTGGTATTGTTGGACTATGAATTCATTGATCAATGCTAGGTTAAACAAGCATCTAGAAACTCTATAACATGAGATTGATATCATCATTCCTACTTGATTGAGATTAACTATGTTAGAATGCTACCTTATGATGTTATGTCAATCACATATTATTCATTGAATGATCATGATGTTTACAAGGATTATGACGAGATATATGTTGTTGTGCATTACATATAGATGAATGATAGTAGCATACATTAAAAATGGACATACATGCATAGAGGGTCCATATATGAGAATTGTCTACCAGACCAACCTTGAATCCTTGCAAGAAGGACTAAAGAAGAATGTGAGTAGATTGGACTCAGAGAGGAGTACCAATGAGGATAACGTATGTGGAATTCGAAATGGACAATGTTAATCTGTAATGATTGTGGGTGAGGGATTAGCTACCCCTATAACCTGGTAATTATTCTATTATATGTAGTGAGTAATCCGATTGGTTGATGTGAGCAGGGATGTAGCACGGGGAAGAGTCCTGTGCTAACGCTGAGGAGTTCCTGATTCAGTTTCGTGATCAAAAATAGAGGTGGGACATGGACTTCCCATGGGTTGAGAATCCCTAAAACTACAGTGTACATGTAGAATCTACCAAGAGTCCTGTAGCCAGCGATGGCCTATGTTATCCTAAGGGATACATAGTTTGATAGGTGGCGATCAGCGTGAGCATCCAGCGGTCATATAATCAACAGCATGCATTGCATTCATGTGATTGTAATAGCCATCCTTGAGTGACGGGTGGATTAGTTATTCATGTCATTGCATACAAAAGATGAACCCTTGCATTGAACTATGGCACGGCATACATTCTCATAGTGGAACTCGCTGATTACACATGCTTGCATATTGTATTTGCTGAGCGTCAAGCTCAAGCGTTTTGGCTCATAATATTTCAGGTGAACCGAACACGAGGAGATGAAGTACTAGAGGGTCACGTGGGGACCAACTGTGAAGACGTGAGAAGGCTCGTGTGATGTCCGAGCTGAAGCTTTTACCATGTTATGTTTGTTAGGAATTGATAACTCTTTAAACTTGTATTGAGATGTAATAACTTTACCTTTCTCCGTTGTAACGTTGAATTCACTTAGAACTTTATTATGGTTTGATATAGATATTTACTTCCGCTGCTATCTGTTATTGTGATTGACGTGTAGACTATAGTTATTTGGGTTGTGCCATCCCTTAGTAGAAAGTAGAGGAGGGGTGAGAGTCACACTTTGATTCTAGGGCAATGCTCCTTGCAATCAGGGAGTACACCCTAAGATTTGGGATGTGACAGATTTATGCAATCCAAGAGCAACAGTTGCATCTACAGAACTTTGAGAGAGAAAACATGTTACCACCAGCAAGTACGCTTTGTTAGACTATGATAATTCAAACATCAAACAGAACACACTATCAGAAAAGACACATATCAGACACATTACGTGCTTACCAAAGGCTTGATGCGAAGAAAGCACTTATAGGAATCACACACGTTGCATATCTGCAGAAACACAAAAACAAAAACATTCACACGAGGAAGCATTGGGAAATGCAAAAAGAGAGAAAAGCATAATAATTCACTTACATTTCAAATGTCATTTTGACAGGTGATACAACCTGCAAGGTCAAAGAAACAAATCCCATAAACAAAGGCACAAGAACATACAATTGAGACAACAATATCTGAAGGGCAAAACACTTGCAATCAGAACAAAATTGCAGATCTGTAGCCTCTCAAAAATAAATACGTAAAAGAAGATGCTCCATGCTGTCAAAGCAGATATTTCTATTCATGTAAAGCCTTTAACGTCTGTGCAAGAAGCAAACATGCAGACTGTGGCAAATGCTAGCTGGTTTGCCAGTAAAAACTCCTGTTTTTGTTGTCCAATTGTGTGTTATCACTAAGTCCATGAAACACAGTGCTATACAGTTTACAGTATAAGCATGCATATAAAACCATCACAAAGGGGAGCATAATATTTTAAATTTACAAACTATAAAACTAACGATATATAAAAAACAACACTGGATAATTATATCAAAGTAACAAGGAAAATGGTGATAAAAGGTCCATCACATAGAAATCAGTTGCTTTGAACAGATCTAATGAGTGCCACCATAACTTCAGATGACTGATGTTCAAGATGAAAGCCTGAAATCTAGAACAAACAAGAACAGGACGGAAGTCCAGCTGCTTCATTTTACCCAATCCCATATATTCATCCAAGACTCTTTGGTAAAAAAAAAATCAAAGATTAGGTCAGTTGGGACAAATATTATGATTGGTAAACAAGTTTATGTAGAAAATACACCTTTTAAAAAAATGTATAGAGTATGCTTTTTTTCTTTTTTTTCGATAAGTGTATAGAGTATGCTTTTTTGTTCTCGCCTATTGCAATACATACATACTTTCTGTACAGTTTTTTAGCCTTTTTGGTTTTCAATTAATAGAAACTTTTATTACCGATCAAAAAAAAAAAAAATCTAACTCAGATTAGCCTGACAAAGAGAACATAACACATTGCATATGATAAGATGTCACTTGATGTGCGGTCAAGCATAGCACTTCGAAAATGGTGACTCGGTTTATGAAGTTTATAAAAGAATGACTAATCTAGAGGTGCACGGTCTGGTCAAATAACAAGAGTTGAAAACTTTTCCTTAACGATCTAATATCTGGAAAGTGTATGTATATGTTCTAAAGAAATTATTAGATAAAAACAGAACCATTATGCATACATTAACTATAGAAGATTGAGAACAGGTCAGGTGGAAATTCAGATTAATAAGTGGAATGAAGAGAGTAAAGCATTCTAGCCATCTATATGTACCAGGAAAGAGATGAGACAAATATTAATGATTCTCTAAGTCACCTGATTCATCCTCTTCAGCAAAAAAATGAAAAACAAAGGGCAAAAAAAAAAGAGAACTGAAGTTGATTTACCTGTTTCCCAGATCATAGAGCAACATTTGTGCATATACTGTAACACAAAACGAAATAGCCACAAGTGTTTCATGGCCTTAATAAAAATCGTTTTTGTACGACGACTCATCTTCTTGAGCTGAGTTTGTATTGTGAACTAAATATTTGTTCATTTAAAAGGTTATATTAGGTTAAATATCTGTAATAATACAACTCGTTTAGGGGAGTTTAGTGTAATTAGTTAAAAGGTTTAAGCATAATTAGTTACCAAATAGGGACTAACTTGAAATTTTAGTGATAGCTAATTAGTTGACGTTGACCAATTGTGATTGGTGGGAGCACAATAGATTATCTAGAATGCATCACACACAATCATAATCTCAAAGTTAAACCGATGGCTGAGATTTCGCAGGAATAATTAAACTAATAAAGGGTTAGGATTAAAAGAACAAGGAACCTAATCTAATTAAGATAAGAAAGACAAGATCCTAGTTTAATTAGGAAACTAGGTGAACTAATGATTGAGTTTTACTAGAATTAGTAATTCCCAATCATTGGTGTAGATTCACTTAATAAAATCTAAGGGCTAGGATTAGAAACATAATCCTAAACTAAATCTAACTCTAGAACAACTAAGAGACAAT
>JAUPMG010000005.1:10479312-10491669 GCA_031762675.1 Pachysandra terminalis
AGAGAAAACATGTTACCACCAGCAACTACGCTTTGTTAGACTATGATAATTCAAACATCAAACAGAACACACTATCAATGCACTTATTTGGGGACTCCATTGAGATTTCCAGGTTTAGGATGTGACTTGTATCAATGCACTTATTATAACCAACATCAATAAAAATATGTCAAGGAGTTGTGCAGTCCTAAAGCTGCAGTTGCATCTATGGAACTTTGAGAGAGAAAACATGTTACCACCAGCAACTACGCTTTGTTAGACTATGATAATTCAAACATCAAACAGAACACACTATCAGAAAAGACACATATCAGATAACAACTCTGGCCTTTATAATGACGAAGCACTATGCCATAAATCAACCAGAAATCCAATTCAGACACATTAAGTGCTTACCAAAGGCTTGATGCAAAGAAAGCACTTATAGGAATCACACACGTTGCATATCTGCAGAAACACGAAAACAAAAACATTCACACGAGGAAACATTGGGAAATGCAAAAAGAGAAAAAGGCATAATAATTCACTTACATTTCAAATGTCATTTTGACAGGTGATACAACCTGCAATGTCAAAGAAACAAATCCCATAAACAAAGGCACAAGAACATACAAGTGAGACAACAATATCTGACGGGAAAAACACTTGCAATCAGAACAAAATTGCAGATCTGTAGCCTCTCAAAAATAAATACGTAAAAGAAGATGCTCCATGCTGTCAAAGCAGATATTTCTATTCATGTAAAGCCTTTAACGTCTGTGCAAGAAGCAAACATGCAGACTGTGGCAAATGCTAGCTGGTTTGCCAGTAAAAACTCCTGTTTTTGTTGTCCAATTGTGTGTTATCACTAAGTCCATGAAACACAGTGCTATACAGTTTACAGTATAAGCATGCATATAAAACCATCACAAAGGGGAGCACAATATTTTAAATTTACAAACTATAAAACTAATAATATCTATAAAATAACACTGGATAATAATATCAAAGTAATAAGGAAAATGGTGATAAAAGGTCCATCACATAGAAATCAGTTGCTTTGAACAGAACTAATGAATGCCACCATAACTTCAGATGACTGATGTTCATGATGAAAGCCTGAAATCTAGAACAAACAAGAACAGGACGGAAGTTCAGCTGCTCCATTTTACCCAATCCGATAGATTCATCCAATACTCTTTGGTAAAAAAAATCAAAGATTAGGTCAGTTGCGACAAATATTATGATTGGTAAACAAGTCTATGTAGAAAATACACCTTTAAATAAATGTATAGAGTATGTTTTTTTGTTCTCGCCTATTGCAAACTCTACCTCAGATTAGCCTGACAAAGACGAACATAACACATTGCATATGATAAGATGTCACTTGATGTGCGGTCAAGCATACTTCGAAAATGGTGAATCAGTTTATGAAGTTTATAAAAGAATAACTAATCTAGAGAAGAGTTGAAAACTTTTCCTTAACGATCTAATATCTGGAAAGTGTATGTATATGTTCTGAATAAATTATCAGATAAAAGACAGAAACAATATGCATACATTAACTATAGAAGATTGAGAACAGATCAGGTGGAAATTCAGATTAACAAGTGGAATGAAGAGAGTAAAGCATTCTAGCCATCTATATGTACCAGGAAAGAGATGAGACAATTATTGATGATTCTCTAAGTCACCTAATTCATCCACTTCAGCAAAAAAATGAAATACAAAGGGCAAAAAATAGAGAACTGAAGTTGGTGTACCTGTTTCCTGGATCATAGTGCAACATGTGTGCATATACTCTTAACACAAAACGAAATAGCCACAAGTGTTTCATGGCCTGAATCAAAATCATTTTGGTATGACGACTCATGATTTTGAGCTGAGTTTGTAATGTGAACTAAATATTTGTTCTTTTAAAATGTTTTATTAGATTAAATATCATAAAGTGGTTACTCATATAAAGACTAGAAAAGAAAAACAATTAATAAAATATTAAGGTAAGCAAGACTAGAATAAGAATATCAGCTATCTTCTAGTCCACATGTAAACTAGTTTTATAAAAAAATCTAATAGTAGCAGAATCCGTAGGCAGAGAACAATAGATAATGTATCTAGATGTGAAGGTATAAAAACGTTCAGATGGAAGCTTTACCTTAAGGATGCGAACAAGGATGAATGCTACCACACCAGAAAATCCCATATGAATCATAGTAAGTGTTATTGGAAGTGGAAAATTGAAGTATTTTGGCGAGAGAACCCACTGCAAATAAATGACAGCAGATGTATTCCATTGTTTAGTTCAATTAACATCAACATATAAAGATCAATAATATAAACTATAATCTTGAGGTACTGTGCAGCATTAAATACTAAAATATGACAAACATAATATACTGAGAAAGATAAAGACAATTTGCTTCTCATTTCTTAGGCCCAGTGGGGGCCAGTAAGACTGCACGAAAAAGCCCATGGATTAATACAAAAACATGATAAGGATCTGATTTTAACGTAAAAATAAGATTAGATCACACCCCAAAACTACCGTCCCAGGACAAAATATAACATTCAAACACACTTCAATCCATGTTGTTTAGGCCCCCTCTTCAGACATGGAATGCCTATAGGTTTCTCTGCGCAGCGACCGGGCTTTAGATGAACCTAACCCAGCCCATGCACACCCTGATTAACAATAGACCAAAATGGCTCTTTTATTAGGTTTCTACAAGCCGATTATTCACTGATTTGAAATAGGGAAAAGTCATTAACCAACTTCAAGCTGATTTCTTCAATCTACACCAAAATTATTCCAGCATTCTTAATCCAACCACAATCCCAAACAAACCACCGGTTACCAAAACAACTTAAATAGTCTACGAGGAGAATATCACAACGACATATTTGAGGCTTTCAAAAGGTTGAGAACACATAAATGCTAGAAAATTGGTTAGCAAATGGGATCGAGAAAATGGCCATCGCTCTGTATCAGGCCAAAATATCAAAATTTTCATTCAGCATAAACTTCAAAGTCAGAATTAAATTCATTTGCAAGAACTTCATAATGCATTCATATGAGCAATAGTAATAGTAAATAACAGAAGGAAAAGTGATTTCTATTCCTGTTGAAAAAAATAGCAACTTTTTTAGCCATAAGTATCATAATTTGTGTAATCCTAAACATGTTACATACGTAAAAAATTTGATTATACATAGGCAAATAAAATACAACTGGATAACTTCAACTGCCAAAACAAAAATGATGCAATAAATTTTATCCGAGAATGATAGAAAACCACTTCATTTTCCCGAACCCACCACACTTCCAAGCGGAAAGGATTTCACAGCGGTAGGGATGTTAATGGGTAGCCCAAAACAAGCTCGCAACGCAATAACGGAGTTCTAAAACTTAAACATAACACTTAGCAATATATATTTTCATTTCATATAAGCCAGATGCTTTGGAAAACAGTATGCCAAATATAAGTTGGATAGGCCAAAACCTCATTCCTAGTCAATTCTTAACCAATAAAAGCCGGTATGAATTTTAGCTTAAAAAAGATAATTACAATATCAAAAACAACAAAAATGCCTCATCAGTACTACTTGGGTTCAGCAAAAGGAATCCTGCTCCATCATCCCAATCTATCAAAAATGATACATGAGAACCCAATCTCTACATTAACAATATGAACCAATAAAAATTTCATACAAATTTCAAATGAGATAGATTTTCATCCAAAAAGAACAAATTTGGCAACAGATGCATACTAGTTGAGATTGCTTTCCACAAAGATCATAAAGTCAACATCAAGTTGCATTACCTTGTTGTACAAGATAACTCCAGATGAAAGCAATATGTATATGAGTAGGTACAGATAGGTTAACACTAGTGGTCTGCTGATCATTGTGTTTGCTTTCTCTTTCATATAAATTCTTTTCAATCAATCCCCGATTGTCAACTATGTGAAAAATGAGCTTTCGACTTGAAAATAGAAACGAGAATACTCCAGAAATGTTGCAGCAGAAATATGGTGCAACAAGCAAGACGTAGATCAGAGGTTCATCTCTTAGACATTGATCACCAGTTCACAGACCAAATCATGCAATTATTGCTGTTACTGATCTCCACAAAGATATAATCCTGAAAGATGACAAGAAAATTTTAAATTGTTGTACTGCTTGGCAAATACAATGCACGTTCCATTCTTCCAGGGCAACACCATAGTGAGAAAATACCAAGCTGGGGAAAAAATCATGCAATATAACAGATAATGGCATCATACTTAACATTATAAAACAAATCCAAAGGGACAGAAAAGACTAAAAGGCATATTATGAAATATAAATGGCAACGTTATAACCCAAAGTTATCAGCCTCGTCCATTTCTCAAATTTCTTTCCAAAATAAAAAGAGCAGGGCCCAAAGCATTGGCTCGTGGACTGAACATCGATGATATAAGCCCTTGTGAGAGATGAAGCAGGACCTGTATATCTTTTATACGTAATGTTCATTATTTGGAGAAATCGTGTAAAAGGTCAAGCATATGGGGCTTCAAGGAGCATTTATATCCAGTAAGAACTGAGCAACGAAGGATGATAATGGAGTTTGCACGACATACAACGTAGTTGAAATGGTGTTTGATGTTCTTCGATCAAGCATACGAAGCTTGAGGGCAATGTTCTCAAAATCAAATTGTAAGGAGTCCGATTCAAATCGAATCAGGATTCAAATCGTAACATCGAATGGTACATAAATATATTCTTTAAATACCTAAATACTAAAATAATATCCAAAAAAACCAAAAAACAAAATTGCATCCTACTAGAATTTATATACCCTTTTGAAATATTTCTTGTCAATTAATCAAAAGATATTAACATAACAGGATTAGAAGCTGCCAAACATAGTTGATACAAGAACAAACTATACCAGATTCAAAACATATAATCTTCCTGTGAACTCAACGTGCCAATTTATCTAATCATACAAAATAAGTTTTTGATTTCATCATTAATAAATAGTGTCATTACCATAAATATTTACATCCTGGTTGTCATTTTGCTAATCCAGACCCATTCATTTTGCTTCTCATGCATGAAAACTTAATTACTTTTTACTTATTCGTCATCATGCAATAGAGATTTTTTGAGCCCTTTATACCAAGTTTTTTGAACATGTATTAATAACATATAAGAATAACTTTGTAGGTTTCATTACGTGTTATTATGATTGAACTTGGTATAGATACAGATGTTCAATCCTCTGAAAGTAAACATGTGTCATCATGTGTCATTATGATTGAAACCTCTGAAAGTAAACATGTCTCGTTATGATTGAAATGGGTTTAGGTTCAAATATTCAATCCTCGGAAACAATGTTTACGTTTGTCACCACCTGTTTTTTTCCTTTTAATATGTATGTATGCATATGGTCATCGCTTTTTCGTTTAAAAGAGTGACATTTGCTGTCAACTCAAATTTTAGGATTCAATAGGGTTACTGATTCAAGCCATGAATCATAAGATACGAAAAGAGATCAAAAGAAAAAAAAAAAAAAAAAAAAATTTAAAAAACACCTTTTTAGGAGGGCTTTTCTATGCTACTGTTACTTTCTGGACAGACTGATGGTGGCAGGGAGAAGCCGCTATGCTTATTTTTTCCAAGACTCTTTCAGAGGGGCTTAGATAGAGAAGTTATGATAGAAGACTATTTAGAAGGAGAAATGGCTCATCCTCGTACTTTTCATTGGTTATCAATTTTTACAAGCATGGTAATGTGGGACCTACTTTTGTCAGGAGATCATATGGAACCGCTTAGCCTTCTCTCTCAACTTGGGATTCAGAAAAAAGTATGAAACTTGAAGCATAAACAGCAGCGGATTTCAGAATCCATTCCGTGTATGCTTACCTTTTACAAATTCTAACTAATCGTGAACCTGATTAGGAAGGTAAAGCTGCCAGCCTCTTCTATAGTTAGCCACTCCAAATGGGCTGTGGCTCCTGAAAAGATCTTCACCAGTCATCTAACAGAGGAAGAACAAATTCCTAGAGTTCCACATGAAGTAATAGAATCAATCGCCTAAAGTATATAATTAAAATTTCTATCATTTCAACATCAGGTTATATATTTCTAGAAGAGTAGATGAGAGATAGACTGGTAGACATAACATTTAAGCAGTCGTCATGAGACTCTTTCACATGACGTAGCAAAGTTTGCAAGACCCATTTGGTACACATGTTCTTCCAAATTGGAAAAGGTAGCCCCTTCTTTCCAATGTCTTTCTTGTTTAATGCACAAAACAAAAAATAAAATAAAATAAGAAGGTACCATTCACATGGTATAAATCCTAATATGTGATACACAAAGGGCCAGCATCTATAGAGGAGGAATCCATGTGACCTATAAGAGGATGCCCTACTACATGGACAACCTGGACTGATCATGAAAACCGTCCAAGTAACACAGAAAACCCATGTTTTCTCCTCTAATCATACATGGTGATATGACAAGCAACTCATTTACCTCCCAAAAAACAAAATGGTGAACACTCGTAGAAGTTAACATGTTGAAGTTTAAGAAGTTTTCAAAGTATCCCTCCATAATTCTAGTTATACATTTATTCTCAAGTTTTGCCCATCAAACCATGTCATTTGCAAATAGCACACACTAGACACCTCTTATATCCCAACCATAGCCAGAGCAAAACTATAAGAAAACATATAAACCCCTAATGTTAGCTTACCGTTACTAGAATCTCATTTGTCTCAATGCCAACTATTCTCAACCAAATGAACATGTTCTGAATGACTAGGTACTTTATCATATTTTTTTGACAGCTAACACTGATGATGATGATATATATATATATGCTCAAAAGAGATGACTGTACAAATGCACTGTAATCGGTCTCAGGATAGATAAATTCACAGAGCAACAGAAACGACTAAATAAAACAAAGCTACAACACCACAGCTACATAAGACCAGGCCGACACACCTACAAGTATACACAACACACCCACAGGATACGCCCCAAACCTCTAGGTACTTTATTATATGCTCTTTTTAGATTAATAAAAACCACATGAAAGTTTCTCTTCTCTCAAAATTTCTGCACTAATTAATTAAAAAAATACAGCCTTCATAGTAGATTTTTATGGCATTAAGCCAAACTGATTTTCTGATCCCTGAGTTCTTTTATTTTATTTTTAATTTTTGCACCATCACTCTTTCCAAAAATATTATAGTATGACCAAGGTTTAAACCAGTCTCGGCCGATCCCAGTCCGGCGGTACCGACCAGTCCGGACCCAGTAAAAAAAGTGGACCGTTTGTTTGTTTTTAAATTAAAAAAAAAAAATATTGGATCGGACAGACCGGCGGTATCTATGAGGAATGGTCGGTATCGGACCGGTCCAGATCGATACCGGTCTGGACCGTCCAATTCATAAATTAAAAAAACGTCGGACCGGTTGTACCGACCGGTATCAGTTGTACCGGTCTTGTTCAAAGCCTCACGATACATTAGTTGTATTGTGGCTTGGAACCAGACCGATCCTAGCCGGTCGCAGTACGGATCGGCCGATACGGACCAGATCGGTCTGATCCTTTAAACCTTGAGTATGACGTATAAACTTAATTCCACGATAAATGGTATTATTCTGAATTCACCCTTTGTTCTCATATATAGGTGCTATAATGCTTCTCCACATGAAAGTGTCTCTTCTCTCTAAATTTCTCCACTAATTAATAAAAATTATAGCCTTAATAGTAGATTTTCATGGCACTAAGCCAAACTGATTTTCTGATCCCCGATTTTTATTTTAATCTTTGCTCTCAAAAATTGTATAGCATGACATATAAACTTAATTCCATGATAATTGGTAGAATCTTGAATTCTCTCTTTGTTCTTATATATAGGTGCTACAATGCTTCTCCTCCAAGCATTCAGCATTTTCCTCATCCTCAAAATTCTATCAAATAATTTAATCAACCAAAATGCACCAATCTCTCTCATGCACTCCACACCTTCAACTGGAGTATCGTGTGGTCCCAAGACCTTTTCTATTGCAATTAAGCCAGAGCTCCCTTCAATTTAGAAACCTTAATCTCACAACCATAGTAGTGCTTTCTTCTCTCAACCTCACTTTAATCTCCTCATCCACTAAGGACCCCATGAAGGAATCACTACCACTGGGATGCAAGGTTTTCAATGTCGACGATTTTGAATGTGTCGACACGGAATCCTTGGGAAGCATCAGATTTCTCATTTCCCTACGACATGAGGGAAAACTATATTTAAAAAAAAAAACCCTATAAAATGATGAAGACATAAATAAATGTTTATTTTTTCCCCCCGATGTCGCGACATGTCGCAGGTCTTACCAGTCTGCGACATGTCTTGTGACATCGACATTGCAACCCTTGCATAGATAATCCACCATGCAAAACTATTAACTAGAACTGTGGATGGCAAGCAGTGGATATTAGAAAGATCCCTATAATAACTAGGTGAGAAGAGGTTAAAAAAAAATTAAAATCAAGTTGAGAATTGATTTCTGCTCTTTTTTGGGTGGCGGAAGTCAACCCCAGCTTTGAGGGAATGGAAAAGCCCACTTAGAGAAAGCAAAAGAATTGATTAATAATAATAATAATAATAATAGCTACTCAATGTTATTTCAGTTTGTTAGGATGCATAGATTTGTTAGCAAGAGGCTCATGCCTTCAAATATCTTCAAATAACATCGGAGACTTGTATAATGTAAAGGGAACTCCTAGATTCGAGTTTTGAATAGTAGAAAATTTTGGCCCCTTGAAAGACAAGCTAACGCCACTAACCATATTCAGAAAATTGTACATGGTTTTGAAAATTAACCAGCCTTAGAAATATTTTCTTCATAAGTTAGGTAGTTAACTAGCATAGGGAACTATCATCCCCATTCAAGATATTCTCTTAATATTTAGCATAGCTTTTTTATTATTTTCCTCTAAGAAAAGTGGAAAATCATTTGGACATCTTTTTCTGCACTGTAAGTTTGCCAAACAAATGTGGGACAATGTCTTTCAGAAATTTGGGTTGCTTTGGGTTATGCCAGGGAAGTTGGCCTCTGTCCTATGTTGCCGGAAACTGAACACAAAAAAGAGAAAAATTGCTGTGTATGTGGGGAACTATTCCTTCTGCAATCAGTTGGGGAATTTGGGAGGACAGGAATCAGAACATTTTTTAAGCGAATCAGCTTCATGAGCCTCAAGTTTTTATATTATTCATTATTTGTTGATTGTTGATTGGTGTCACCAGAATATAGGGGAGTGAGCTTTGAATATTTCTATTCAGACCTGTAACTAGGCAGATCAGGTAGTGAAATTCGGGAAATTCCCCAGAACTATACTGCCTGTTTTTTTCCATCTATAAAAGCACATACAGGTGCTCAACCTCACCATTTAACAGATTCTTACTTGAGAGTTCTACCATGCCAATATTAATTTAACAAATAATACTTGGTATTTAATGTTGTGCACAGTGAAATTTCTTTTCATGCTCCCAAGAATGGCATGCATGAGTGTTACTGAATCGGGATTTGGGTATCGTAAGATGTGTATGTATACCTATTGGTATGTCTAGAATTCTTTGGTCTTATCTCTACAAACAACCTCTAATCTACCATGCCAATATTAATGGCATGCATGAATGTTACTCTCTCGCACAAGTTTGTTTTCCAATATTAAATCTTCAGAGCCATTTCCCCAAGAGAGCCATGTTTCTAGCCAGTGTATTGCCCAAGTTAAGTCCCCCTCTGGTCTTATCTCTACAAACAACCTCTAATCTAACTAAATGACCTTTCTTACCTCCCCCACCCACCCATAAGAAATCCTTCTAGATCCTCTTAATCCTAAGCACGACACTCACCGGAATCCTAAACAATGAAAGGTAGTAAGTGGGCAAGTTGGACAGCATTGCTTGGATAAGAGTGATACGACCACCTAAAGACAAATCTTCTTCCAAGATGCCGATTTTCTATCAAACTTTTCTAACATTGGATCCCAAAAGCTCATAGATCTCGGATTTCCCCCCAAATTAAAAATATTTTTACAAACTGCTTCTATTACATAACACATGAACTAATAGAAGTAATCGCTTTAGAAACCTAATCAAAACCTAAAACTAAGCTTCCATAAAATTTACAAAATCTGATCATGATCAAATATAGAACACATCCAACAATCCGTACAAAATGAGCTCGTTTGAATAGAAAATAAAATCAAAAACCATAAATATTGAACAAGGGCAGCAACTGCAAATGCTCATATAACAACTCCAAAACAAGACTAAATCAAATCAAATTAACATGAAATTTAATTTATAACTAATCCTATGAGCCTATAAGAGAATGGCAGAGATTTCAGTTGAAAATACTCTATACAGAAATTTAGAAAAATCCTGCACTAAGTACTGTGCAGGGAAACAGCAAACTAGAAAGATGAGAATCAAAATTTGATGATGTGCTATAGTATAGTCAATCTTTATGATTGCTGTAAACAAAAAATTAATCTAAGGTTCAAATAGACACATACAGAAGTTGATCTAAAACATTGAATTGATTTAAACTATGATTCAAGTCTAAAATACACACATGTCAAAATCAAACTCTAATTTGATATCTAACTAAAAAAAAAAATCTTACAATTTACTGTTATCATACAAGAAGCAGTGAACTGATAAATAAGTTTATAAGATAGAGCATATCAAAATCAAGCTAACATAAATCCGTTGATTAGAAATAAAAACAAAATATGAAATCCTAATCACGAAATACTATCAATAAATCTCAGAAAAATTAGAATCTAAAGACCTGATCAACTTGCATGCATTTAATATGAGACTTGACCCAAATCTAACATTAACAGTTTAGATCGAAATGATACAGATTACATTAAAAAAAGAAAGAAAATAAAATCTGTACAAAAATGGAATCTAAATAAAAATCAGAATCAATACATTGCCTAAAAATTAAATCAAAACCTTGATTAGGATCTTACCGAAAATTGATCTCAAGCAAAAATAATATATATATATATTCATTATTCACAAATTACAGAATATGATCTAAAGAATTCCTCAATCAAAACAAAATTACAACAAAGGAATTACTTGATCCGAGTTCTCAAACCCGCAGAGGTGAATTGCAGCCTTCTTAGATCTTCAGAAATAGATCTCAGTTGATTAGCCTTCTGCTTTGATCTCAGATCTTGAGCTCCTTTGGACTTGATTTGATTACAACAGGTCAACTAATCAGTTGAGGGATGGTTGAATCCATTAAGGGCTTGGACTGTTTTGAACAATAGAAGACTGAAGGTTTAGGATTGATCAAGAATGAATGGGTTATGAAGCTCGAATGAGGATTCTGATGATTCTTATTGAGTTTGGAATGTTCGGGTGTGTTAGCTTGGGATTTGAATCGACTGAGAAGAAGATAGGAGTTATGCAGTTTGGTGAGAACGATTGGAAAACACCGTCGCCGGAGTACTGACTGGATAAGAATGAAAAGAAGATGAAGATAAGTCTATCTTCTCGAATGGTAGGTTGCCGTCGGCTTGAAGAAAGAAAAAAAAAACACACACACACAGACAATGGAGCTAGGGTTTTCTGCAGAGCAACAGCGAGAATGAAGAATTTTGGAAAAGGAGGGGGTGGGCTTTGAAAACGAACAGGTCCCAGGTTATAAGGCGTATTCGTAAATTTGAAAAGATGTTTTTTCTCTTCTTTTTGTTTTTAATATTTTTATTTACAAATTTAACTAAATAAATATCGGATTTTTGTAAATATTAGTAATAATGCACGTACGTTGCACGTGATTTAAAAAAAGATAAATAAATCCAATATTTTAAAGTACCACAAGTTTAAAGGTAAATTTTTATAAAAATTTTTAAAAATTTAAATTTTAAAGTGCATTGGAAATTGGAAATTATATTATTAATTTATCGTAGAATTACAAGAGATAGTTTCTCTTAGGAAGAAATAAATAACTACAAATCATCAAAATTGAGGTGTCTTGCACCAGATTTCCAGAGTAGTGTATGTTTAATTTTACTATATTTCTTTTAATTTATCTTTTATTAATAACTTATCATATTAATACTTATAGATGGTTAAAATAAAGTAATTACATAGACCAGTTGTTTGTGTGGAAGGCTCAAAGAGATTTGGTACCGTATGAAATTTCTAATCATGATAATTTACAACAATTCTGAAATTTCAAACAAATATTCCAATGTATTCATTTACATTTCACTATTGTGCATTGTTAAGTTAAATTGAAGCTGAAAATTATAAATTAACTTATTTACAATGTTTGTTAAGTAGAACTCAACTCTTAAAGAAG
>JAUPMG010000005.1:10496132-10511001 GCA_031762675.1 Pachysandra terminalis
AGTACTCAATAAAGCATAACATCACTGTGTCTGGTTCAGTAATTGATCCTTTGAAAATTGAAACCTTCAAATCGCTTGATTCAAATTCGGTCACATACTGACTGATTCACATAGTAAACTGATCTACTCAATTTAACTTACATTATCTTTCTTCAGGTGAACTTGTAAAAAGTTCTAGCACGCCCGCGTCCCCTCGCCCACGTCCCCTCGATCACACTACCAAGAAACCACAATTGATTGGGAGAGAGGAGGTGTGGAGTTTGCAACAGAAAAAAGCCCAACAGAAACTCAATGGTGTTTAAGTTTTTATTTTTGATTGAAAAAAGTATAATTGATAATCAACAGTCATTTTTATTTTACACGTTAAATGGGTTAGTGGTTGCAAAATCCCTGTAAATTACTCTATTTTTAATTGCATGTTAAATTTCATAGTATCTAGCACCATTTTATTTTTATTTTTTGGTTGAAACGTCATGTACTAATAGAATTTCGAATATTGCACCACCACACGAATAGAAAGGAAATTAATCTCTCTTTATTCTTATCTTTCTTTCCTTTAAATGCATTAAAATCTCTCTCCATTTAGCATCTCCCCTCTCCTTACTTTGAAAGAAAAATATACTACAAACATCATTACCTCTGGGACTAAAAAACTTTCAATTACTAACATTCCTTCCCGGCACTTAAGATTCTCTCTTTGAAGTATCCAATAATTTCTCTTCGATACTCTTCCAATTGCAAGCTTCTTTTACCATAATTTTTCTTTCATTCCTAAGAAAATTATTCTTATCTATTTCTACTCTTGCACTAATAAAAAGCTTTTTCAGCATAAAAGACTTTATTAGATCCAGCAAAGAAGTTGAGAAGAACCTTTGTTTGACGCCAGAAACATTAGGCTATGTTTGTAATCCTGGATTTTGGAAGAAAAGAAAAAAGAGTACTTTTTTTCTATCTTTTTCTAAAGTAAAAGATAGGGATTTCGTTTTCAAATTTTCTTTTTGAGACTAAAAAATTTTATCATTAAAAGAGTAGAGATTTTGAAAGAAGAGAAAATGAAAGAATTTGAAGAAAAAGCCTCTAGAGCACTACTAACAACATCACCTCCTCACCACCACCACCACCACCACTACCACCACCATCACCACACCACCACTACCACCACATTACCACAACCACCACCCCACTACAACCACCACCACCACCACCTACCACCACCACACTACCATTACCACCACCACCACATACCACCGCCACCACCACCATCACCTAGTGTGCATCCCTTGCACTACCTAGTGTAATGGTGGTAGTGGTGGGGTGGTTGACGTTTTGCGTCTTAAGCAACCTTGACTTTAATGGTATTAGAAAAAACTGACTATTTTTTATTTTGATTTTCTTTACACAACCAAACAAGAGAAAACATTTTATTTATAATATTTTATTAATTTTTCTCTATCCAACTAAACAATTGAAAATAATGTATTTTCTTTTCTTCACACTTTCTTTTTAACTTTCTTTTCTTTTCTTATCATCCAGCACAGAAGTTGAGAAGACCCTTTGTTTGACGCCAATAACCTTAATCTTTACCTTTAATTTGCAGTAAAGAGGTATGGCCACTTCAGTTTATTTTCTACTTTATTAGATCTTTTTTCTCCTTTTCCTCCTCTATTCATAATTTATCTTTTATTCCAAAACTAAATTGCTTTTGAAGCCACAAATGGCTTACATTACATGGCTTTGTTTTTGTTCCATTCATCATAACTATTTATAAAATTGTTAAATCACTTTTTCCAAGATTATTGAGTTTGGGTCAGCCATTTTTAGAGGTGGCAATTGGGCAGGTTCGGGTCAGGTTACTATAGTATAGTAATGGCTTAGCACTTAATCCAAACCTGCCCGTTCAATAAACGGGTTGAAATAATTAAGCCCGCCGTTTGACCCATTTTGACCAGTTTAATTTTACTAATTTTTTTATTATTTATTTTTAAATACCTCATCTAATGTCTTATATAATAAATCTGATTATAAGTTGTAATGATACTGTAATTTAATACTTATTTTTTTTCTATAATTTTATTTAATCACATGTAAATAATAATAATGCAATATATTGTATAATATTCTACTTTACTTCTTCAATGCTCCACCTTCAAGCAACCACGCTCTATCAAATAAGAGAAGAAAGGAAAAGGAAAAATGGAAAAGAAAATATTCTATCCCTTACATTATATATATGTGTGCGCATATATATAAATGTATGTATATATAGTTGGTATATATTTTTAAGGTATATTAAGTAAAAGTATAGTATAATAACCCAACGGCCCAACTCATTTATTTGCTGGTTGAAAATCGTTAACCCAACTCACGGGTCGAAAACTTAAAGCCAAACCCGCTAAAACTCGGGCGGGTTTGGGGGGTTGACGTTGGAAATTGCCATCTCTAGCCATTTTCTTTTTAGCCCAGCTGAACGCATTGTGTTGTTCTGTAATTTGTCCTACCCTCTAAGCATCTGCTTTAGGCTGCGTTTGCCCATACTCGTGCTTTTGTTAAAATATCAAGGAAAATCTATAAAAAAAAAATAAAAAATTAGGTGAGGAAAGCTTAAATCAATGATTATATATAAATAAAAAAGAGACCAACGAAGGTTGTCCTGAATGGAAGGGGCTTTAATCGCTTAAGCAAGTGGTATTGAGTTCGAGCCCTTGTGAATGCAGCAAACTTTTTTGGGAGAGGTCTCCGCCTTGGCTCCCGGCTGTAACTCGGAGGATTAGTCTGGGCAAAAGCCGGGGATATCTTGGAAACCAAAAAAATAAAATAAAAAACAAAACAAAACAAAATCCTTACATTAAAAGTACATTCCTAAGTGAGCTGTCATATAAAAGTCGAATGCATAGATTAACTCCGAAATGTAAAAAGAAGGAAAAAACAAATGAATCTAATTTACTTAAATAAATTAATAGTGAAAAGATATACTTATTTGTTAGGAAAAAATCATATTAGAAAAAGGATCTTAATTATATAAAGTGTTCGTTTCTAATTAAATTAGTTAGGTTCCCTAATGAGGGGTTTTCTGTAGCTAGGATATAGCTATTTTAATTTATAAAAGGATGTTAAAATTCTTTTGTTTGGATTAGATAATACCAATATTCTCCTTCATTCCATATATAATCCAACACAAAAAAAAATATATATTTCTGGATTTTCCTTATCTAATTCCCAGCTTATATAAGTGCTTTTTTGAGCTTATAGATTCTTAAAGCACCTTTTAAAATTAAAAATGTGTTTGATAACACCTAATGGGTAAGTGCTTACCCATGAGCATTAGAGGAAGGCTACACATAAGGAGAAGCTGCTGAGAGCAGCTTCACTATCACTTATGCAGGAAGCTATTTCCAAATTTTAGTAATATTTTCATAATACCAATTTTACCCCTAAAGTTTTGTAAGCATTTAAATAAATGTATTTACCAAACGCCATTTTCTTCAAGTAAGCAACTTATTGCTGCTCCGGATAAGCGCTCCCATTGAGTCACTTATCCAATGAGTACTTATCCAAAAGCACAAGACAGGCCAAACGCAACCTAAAAGATCTCATCCTTTCAGTGTATATACATCACAGGTTTTCGAATTGTTTTTTAATATTTAAAATTACATTTTGACAATCATTAAGACTAATTAAGTAAATTTCCGATGATCAATAAGATTTGGTTTTTCTTCCATGTAGAAAGATAATAAAGTCGAACTGACTGGGGACTCACTGGATAATAAGCTACATGGAAAATGCTTAGAACACAAATAAACCTTGCTATAAACAGATACAGCCTTTTTTCTTTCATGTACATTTTGAAAATATGAAGATCCAAATAAGTAGATTTGAGGCAAAGATTAGTTAAAGTAAAAATGTTAATTCTGAACTTTTTTTTGTTTTTGTTAAGTTTAATTAATTTCCATGGTTACACCAAATTTAGTTCATTGTAAATCATTAAAGAGATTTTCTTATCTAAATTAGATAGATCTTTTCTTCATTCCTAAACTTGACCAAACGATACTTATTTATATTAGATGGAGAAGTTGTAGGAAAGAAATAAGCCAAAATATCAAAATGTTCTAAATCAAGCAAGTAATTGAAAAGCTACTACATATATAAACAAAATGAGTTCGAGCTCCATTGTTTCACTATAAAAAGGTATACAATGGAATTGAGATTACCAATTTCTTTTCTCCATTTTACCCAAAATCTTAACAGTTATGCTCTATCTATAACTTTTCAATTTCTTTTGGTGTATTTTAGTTGATTACAAAAGGAGATCAGGAGAAGAAAAGGGAGAAAAAATGTGTTTGAGTTCAAGTTTTCAAAAAATTTGCTTGTTTATGCTCTTGCTTATGTGGGTGAAAAAAGCCCATGGAGACGCCAAGGTTTTCAATGTGATGAAGTTTGATGCAATTGCAGATGGAAAGACTGATAACAGTAAGGTATATTAAGATAGACCTTAGCAAGTAATATGTAATTTAATTTAATTCTTTGTTTAGTTATGTGATTTTGATTACATATTTTATGAACTTGATTGTTTTTTTATATGTTTTTTAGGCTTTTTGGAATGCTTGGAGAAAAGCATGTGAATGGAAGGGAAAGAGTAAGGTTTTGATTCCACCTGGGACTTACAATGTAGGACCAGTCATCTTTAAAGGTCCATGCAAGGGTGAGATGATTTTTCAAATGCAAGGAGTTTTAAAGGCTCCTACTGATCTCAATGTGTTCCATACACCTAGTTGGATTACGTTTCAATATATCAATGGATTGACTATAGCTGGAGGTGGGACCTTAGATGGCCAAGGAGCTTCTGCTTGGCCTTATAACCAGTGCTCCAAGAACCCAAATTGCAAGGCTCTTCCTGTTGTAAGTTCATACTGCATCTGCAACCATATCTCTCTCTCTCTCTATCTCTCTCTCTCTCTCTCTCTCTCTCTCATTACTTGTTTATAAACACTAGTAGCTAGTATATATGAAGATGACATACATGAGTTTTTGTTTTGTCCTTGGAACAGTCTCTAAGATTTGATTTCATTACCAAAGCAACAGTCCGTCACATTTCACTGATCAACAGCAAGAATTTCCATTTCAACATTCTTGCAAGCAAGAACTTGGAGATCACATCGGTTAAGATAATTGCACCAGGTGACAGCCCTAACACAGATGGTATCCACATTGGAAGCTCAAGTGATGTCAAGATCTCTCGGTCAGTAATAGCCACAGGTGATGATTGTATATCCTTGGGGTCAGGCAGTAAGAATATAAATGTGAGCAATGTATGGTGTGGACCAGGCCATGGTATTAGTATTGGAAGCCTTGGGAAGTTCCAAAAGGAAGAAGATGTGAGTGGAATCAGAGTTTTCAACTCTACCTTATCTGGTACAACCAATGGTATAAGGATTAAGACATGGGCTCCCTCATATCCAAGCAGTGTCTCACAAATTACTTTTGAGGACATAGTCATGAGGAATGTGGACAACCCCATCATTATAGATCAACAATATTGTCCATCTGGTTCTTGCAATCCAAAGGTAATTAAAACAATTATTTATAATTATTATTGAATCATTTGATATATATTGTTGTGCCGATCTCTAGTAGTTTGAGCTTTTAAAGTAAGTGGTTCTTAACATGGTATCAGAGCGGGACGTGTTTGTGTGTTTGTCCTCCCACGGATGTGTTGTTCAAGTGCGGAGCCCACACGTGTGGGAGGGTATTGAACCATTTGATATACAGTGCTGTGCCGTTCTCTAATAGCTTGAGCTTTTAGGGTTGGCCGGATTTAGGGTTTTCATAGCAAGCTCATTTTTGTGAATCTAGTTTTGATAGACTCAAACTCAACTCAATTGCTAATATGTTCCATCTACTAGAAACCATATATACCTTACTGTTTGAGAATGTGTACACACATGCATAATATCAAGAACTAGCTATCCCTAGTTAATTATGTCAAAAAAATTGTAATTGAATTTCTTAGAAATTGAGGATTACAATGATTCTGATTTTTTTACTAACTTTTTCAGGCTTCCTCAAGCGTCCAGATTAGAGATGTTCTCCTCAAAAACATTCGTGGTCTTTCCAGATCAAAGCTTGCAGTAAATCTCAAGTGCAGCAGAAGTTTTCCATGTCAGAACGTTTTACTCAAGGACATCATCTTGGTGTACAAGGGTTTAGGAGGGCCAGCCACATCCTCTTGCTCTTATGTCCATGGCAAATCTTATGGCAAACAGCTCCCTCCATCTTGCATCTAGTTCTATATATGAATCTAAAGTTCAATTTTATAAGCCTAATGAACCAAATAACCCATCTCTCTTCCTCCTTGAATGCTTGCAAGTTCAACACAGGAGAGATGTATATCTCATTTGTTTGATTCATCAAATGATTCCTTTCATGAATAAAACTGGTATTTTGATATCTAAATTGCATTTGAATTTTTTTATTTTTTTATTTTTTTTTTTTTGGTGAAGTTTAATGAACTTAAGTTCTAAAAATATTAAACAACTCTTAGCTTGTTTAATATTGTTAGCTTTGAGAAACTTTAAACTACAAAAATAACCAAAGAGTCACTATGGAAAGCCCAAGGTTTCCTCCAATCAATGCAAACCATACTATCCATAAGAAGAAGGTGATAAAGTCATTCCTCATACCGTCTTCAGAAAAATAAAAAAACTATGCCCCGGGTGGGGTATTACCCCATCCAATTATTTTCTGCTACGTAGACTAATGGCAGAAAACACTCCGATTAAGGTAGAAGGCAGTTTTGAGTTGATATGTCTTCTAGGATTTTTTTTCTGTCTGTCTTCCCACCTTTTGGATAGTGGTACGACTTACCTTCTCGAAGGGGTGGGGTGGGTTTAGTGTTCAACACTGCATCCTCCAAATGGAGGTGGTTCATGGCGGTTGCACCATTTGCATAGGCACCTAAAAAACAAGAACAAAAAAAATCCATAGTTTTCACATAAGATGCATGTTAAAAATGTTACTATTTTACGTTGTAGAACTCCTTTAGGAAGAAGACATCATGGACACACATCCAAATGAAGGATCAAATCTTTTGAGAACATAAAATTATCAAATCTTAAGCCAAATTAACTAGGTATATTGCCCTTTTAAGTTGTGGTTTGAATCATAGAAGATTAAAAGTAGGGATTATTGAAAAACTTCCTAATAAAGTTAGGGCTCAAATTATGAAGCCAGGCCCTCCCCTTTTAGAATAAAGTAATATGCGCATGGTTTCACTAATCAGACGATAGTACTGAGCAGTCCCGACCGGGACCAGACCATAGCGGTCCGATTCCAATCCGCAATACAAAGGAATGTATCGCTGAGTTATGGACCAGCGGCCAGGTGATCGGTCCTGCCGGTCCAGTGACCTGTCTCGACTGTCCGACGACCGGTCCCTCAAGTCCGACATCCGATATCGCCGATACGCCAATCTGGCA
Organism: Pachysandra terminalis; assembly: GCA_031762675.1. Taxonomy (NCBI): domain Eukaryota; kingdom Viridiplantae; phylum Streptophyta; class Magnoliopsida; order Buxales; family Buxaceae; genus Pachysandra; species Pachysandra terminalis. The sequence continues at coordinate 10,503,605 of JAUPMG010000005.1, forward strand.
ACCGATACCGTCAGTCTGGCAGGCCGACGACCAGTCCTTCCGGTCCCCGTCGGTCCGACGCCGGTCTGATATTTTTTTTTTTTTTTGCTTTCTGTACCTGATCCATACCGACCGGCACCAATCCCGAACCGGTGATCCAGCCTCCGATTCTGGTATTTTAAACCTTGAATATGCAAATTCAATTCACTTCTTTTGGTATTGTGACGGATATTAATATCCATGATTGGACTCACCAAAAAAATATATCCATGACAGGGAATTTAAATCAAGGGATTTTTGCATCTATACCCCTACATTATGGAGTATTTATATTTATACTCTTGCATTTTTATATTTATATGTATTTCCATTTATTATAGTAATTGTTGCATTTGTATACTTGACGATAAAGCATGCAAACTTCCGTTAACTTATTTTTGTTGAATGACTGTAATACCCTTTTACTTAAGAAGTGTTACTTTGCCTTCATCCCCTACGTTATTGCTTTTTTGCATCCATATCCCTCTATTTGCCAAATTTATTACATATTTTGTTACTTGTTTTGGTTGAATGACTATAATACCCTTTTATTTAATAAGTGTTATTTTGACTTCATTCCCCTACGTTATCACTTTTTTACATCCATACCCCTCTATTTGCCAAATTTATTGCATATGTACTCTTAATAACATATTGCATATTTTGTTTGTGAAAAAAAATAAAAAGAGTCTCATAATATAAGTTCTTACATCTGTTCAAATGTAAAGAAGAAATAAAGCAGATTCTCTTATGACCAAAATAAAGATTGAAAACGTATAACCCAAATCCATTTGGTTTTAAACGAATTAAGTAAGCATTTTATTAGGTAGTAATACCTTAGACCGAGTAGAGTCAGATTGAGTTACGAGAATTTGTTTTGTATTTCCATTACATTTTAATAGAAAAACTTGTTTATAAAGTTATCTTGATTATTTTACGAAAAATAAAATGAGTGCATTGTATGGCAAAATAACACTTCATAAGTAAAAAGGTATTATAGTCATACAATATGAACAAGTAACGAATAATAAAAACAAATAACGATAGCTTGCATCTTTTAACGTCATGTTTACAAATGCAACAATTACTATAACAATGATGATGATATGAAATATGCGTCAGATTTAGTAAGGTCAGTGGTCACCTTTTTTTTTCTTTTCTTTTGGTGAAAGGTCAGTGATCACCTGTTACATGTTTCACAAATCCAAATATTTTGCCTTTGGATTAATCAGGGAAAGGATGAATCTGCAGTAAGGATTACAATTCGTAACCCTTAAAAGAGAGGTTATGTCATTGCTATCTATGAAAATCAAGATCTTTACCAAAAAAAATATGTGGATTCCGGAAGACTGATTGAAGGCGATTCACCTGCAATCATTAAGAGCTCAATTCAACCATCTTCCACAGGTTGCAGTTAAATTTCTTATGCATCTAAGCTAGCAAAAGATTTACACAGCTGGGTTTTCTGTTAACCAGAATGGAATGGCGTGGCCCATAGGTATACACACTCCCGCCTGCACACATGCACACAGGTGCGCACCGACATGGGTATGCACACCCACACATCAACCTGCCACTTGCCCACCCCCACCCATACGGATGCAGCATGCACACATGCTTTAATCATCAATGCATTCACACAGACACACACACAGAAGCACGCAAGTAACCATAAGCGAGCACACAACACACAAGGAGCAGATACCGAAAGAAACAAATTGGATTTTCCTTGTGTTTTCACAACATATTGTAGGTGACAATAGAGTTTTCCATTGCAATGTCATGGAGTCGAACTCCATTCCTGTTTGTTCAAGCAAGTTTTGCACATGATGGAAGATTATGCTTAGATGCTGCATCTTAGATGTCGTCAATGATGGTTGAGTCGATTGATTTGTACTGATGTATGCAATTGGACTGTGTCCATTCCAAATTTGAAAAAGCTTCGTTTCTCCAATACTTTGGATAATCTCTCAGCTTAGCACTTTTACCCATTAGATTAAAACTCATCTTTACCAGAGTAAAAATGGCGGAAAGCACACGAGAAGTCCATGGACTCCATACCTTTCTTGCATAGCTCCTCATATCTGCACGCAAAATTCAGTTGGTTAGTAAATCTAAATCCCCTCCTTTGCACAACACATAATCCATCCCCAAAGAATCAAACATCTCATCCTCTGAGTTTCTTCATCTTGCTGATGAAGAATGAAATCTCAATGCTTGTGGACAATCAATGTCCGTCTTGCTTCAGAAGTTGAAGTCAAGCATGCAAATCTATTGTTAAAGTTCAGAATCTTGTTCATGAAGATAAATACTATCTTAGAAGATTCAGTTTAGAGATATCAAATGTATCATTTGAGTAATAAATTTGTGAAGATGGAGATGGGAACTTTCAGAAACCATATAACAAAGATTATAAAACAGATATGTTCTTGACATGAAAACTCCAAATGTCTGAAACTTGGAAAGGAAATAACAAAGTTCGTTCTGTGAAACAGATACCTCTTGAAAAGGTATTAATCCGATTTGGCATATGAAGATGGAGATGGCAATTTGGTTTTCCAAAAGGGGACTGCAAAAAATCTCTTCTAAGATATCATGCATGCTAATGCAACGCAGCAACCTTTTAACTGTATAGCGCAAAAGGATCTTCTATTGAAGCATTTTTTTTCCAGGAAAGAGTATTTTCCCTTGCTAGAAAAAAGATGACTCCCAGGTCAAGATGGACCATCACCCACGTTTTCCAAAATCTGCCAAGGGATATTTTCTTTGAAGAATTCCCAAGTCCGAGTTAGCTTGGTGAAATGGATCAAAGACTAAATGCTTGTTTCTCGATTTTTCTATTGTTTTAAAAGGGCCTCTGGTTAATTGCTATAGTGGTACCAGGGGTTTCTGATACGGGATCCACTTACTCCAATGTTATTCACTGTTATGATGATGTATTCTGATTCTCATGTAAGATGTGGTTTTTCAAGAAAAGTTGATAGTATTTAAATATTAAATTTGTTGCACATGTGATATGATAATGATTTGCTGCTTTTCTGATTGTACACAAAGTGAATAAGATTATGTATTTCTTTCCCAAAATAGAAGGTCTACAAGCAAATGAATCTTTCTTACAGTTGCCTAGACCCAAAGCAGTAGAATGTGTACAACACCTGGTAAAGGCCCCATGCATGTCAAATATGTAGGCTTAACATTAGTGTCCCAAGTTAAAAAGATGTGATTATTAGGCCGTCATTGATTCAAAGCAATTCTAAATTACTGCAGTCTACAACAACAACAGAACGTCTCATCCCAACTAGTTGTGGTCGGCATACTGCAGTCCATAACTGGTTCTAAATTTCAGCCAAAAGAAGAAAAAGAAAAAGGAAAAGCCAAAATTTCACTTTTCACTACCTGCAGATAATTTCCTCAGGTGTGTTGCTCATTTTTCATTTTATCACATAAATTTCAGCGAAATTTCGCTGATTTATCCCCAAGTGATTTTATGAAAATTTGGCATAAATTTGCAACTTGTTGAATAAAATTGCATGCTTTCACCAAAATTTTCAACATGTCTGAGAAAATTTTCAGTAAACATCTAATCTTCCCTCGGAATCCCAAAAAACTCTAGAAACTATTTTTATTTTGATTTTTTTTTTTGGAAAAATTCCTTCTAGATTTGGATCTGTACAAGAAGTCTAAACATTCCTTTTAAGTTTTTTTGTGAGAAACTACACTGTTTGAAGTGGACTTGGAGAAAGAGAAGCTCGGAACTCCATCTGGATATGAATATCATAAGCTATATATGACATTCGACTGATGGTAATGACATTTGAGCAGTTAAATTTTAGTTACTTCTCGACAGCACGTGTCTTGGTTCTGTAAAGTTTTTCAATTGCTTTATAATATTGCATTTTGTTATATTTCAAAATTGCTTTATAATACTGTATTTTGTTATATTTCAAGTTAGAATTGTGTAATCGTGTATCTTTTAATATTTTTTTTAAATTTTACAGGAAATCTCAAAAAAATTCCAAATCTCTCCAATTTTCTATCTTCCAAGCAAAAGCATTTGCCAAAATAAAATATATTGCGAACTTTTCCCAACCAATGTAGTGAAATTATCAATGAAAACCAAAACTTAAAACCCTAGTCCACAAAGCAAACATTGATTAAAATATTGTATCGTATCGACCATATCGGTCGATAAGTATCGTGTAGCAACCAGGTCGATACAGCATATATCTGTACGATGCGATACCGGCGAAATTACATGGTATCAATCGATACATGTATTGTATCGAGTGTATCGGTCGATAGACTCGATACAATATATGTATCAACCAATACGGTCGATACAGATTGGTACCAAAGAAAATGAAGGGAAAAAGGAAGAAATTACATGGTATCAATCGATTCATGTATTGTATCGAGTGTATCGGTCGATAGACTCAATACAATATATGTATCAACCGATACGGTCGATACAGATCGGTACCAAAGAAAACGAAGGAGAAAAAGGAAGAGAGAGAGAGAGAGAGAGAGAGAGGATACCTGAACTCCTGCTTCTTCTCCTCCTCCTCCTCCTCCTCCTCCTCCTCCTCCTCTTCCTCTTATTCTTCTCCTCATGAAAGAAGCCCTAAAAGGGCAAAACATTTAAAATTTATGATTTGGTACATCGCCAGTGTACAGAATCACAAATAACAGCCGATGTACTCTTAAGAAGTCTTTAAAATTCAAAAAAGATGTGATTCGGTACATCGTTAGTGTACCGAATGCACAAAAAAAAGTCAATGGGCTCTTAAAAAGACTTTAAAGTTTAAAAGATGTGACTCAGTACATTGCCAATGTACCGAATGCACATAAATAAGCCATATACATATAATTTAAATTAACTTATATTTAATTTATATATATGCACATATAAGGTACACATTTAAATCTACAAATATATAAATTGCATATACTTATATGAATTATATTTATAAATACATAATATTATACGTAATAATTATATCGTTAACCAAACCATTCATGCACTCACGTTTAGTGCATCGCATTCATAACTCCTCTATCACAGCATTAAATGATAAAGCCGCATTTGTCAGATCATCTAACCCCTCATCAGACTTTTCTATTAACTTCCAATCACTTTTTTTTATCCTATGCATACCCTCAGATCCAAGATCGAATGGTAAGATGTTGAAATCACAAGTTAATTGGTGGTCACAATCAAAAAGACCCAATAATGCCATATCAGGATACATTGAACTTGAAGAAAATAACCACATGGGAGTTGGACACAGGTCCAACCTACATTTTCGCTAACATCTCTCCACTTGTAATCACTATGGTTAGCACTTGTAACTATGGTTTAAACTATTGTATTGATATGTATCGACCGATAGGGCAAAATACACAGCATTAAGATACGATAAGTATCTTTTTACAATGTAATGATCGATATGTTACCGATACAATCGATGTATTACGATTGATAATGTCTCGATATTCTCGATACTTTTGAGAGAGAGAGAAAGAGAGACTAAAAAATAAAAGAAGGATCAGAAAAGAAAAAAAAAACACAAATAATAACCCTTGAATCTCTAACCTAATTTCAAAAAATAAAAAAGAAAACAAAAATGGAAGGAACGAGAGGAGTAGAGAGATACATAACTGTTTGGCTGGCCCAATACTCTTTTTTCTTCTCCTTACATTTGCTATTTTGTTCTCTGAAAGCTGTCGCATAAGAAGAGTTTTTTTTTCAACGTATGCATTTTTTTTAGTAAATGAAGTGCCAAACCCCCCCCCCCATAGACCGAATCTTGGACTTGTCCACTACCGATGTGGGACTCTTGTGTGCCACCCAGCACCCGTAGCCTACCAGCCCCTTGGTCCCGCCCACGAGACACCCACTCGGAACTAGAACCCACAATTCCCTTTGGCCCGCCCACGAGACACCCGCTCAGAACTGGACCCCACAATCTCCCCCACCAATAGGCAGAGTCGTCCTCAGCTCTGATACCATTTGTGACGACCCACACCCATTGTACAGTATTGTCCGCTTTGGTCCAAAGACCTCACGGCTTTGTCTCTTGGGTTTGACCCCAAAAGCATGACATACAATGAAGTGCCAAGCCTCCCCTTATAGACTGAATCTTGGACTTGTCCGCTACAAATGTGGGACTCTTGTGTGCCACCCCAGCCTGCCAGCATCCGTAGCCTACCAGCCCCTTGGACCCGCCCACGAGACACCCGCCCGGAACTGGACCCTACAATCTCCCCCACCAATGAAGTTGCCTAATTCATTATTCACTTCATGGTAAACAGACAGCCGAAATATAGCCGACCATTTGTACTAAGCGGACTCGAAACTATAATGGACCACCAACGCTCAAAAGCTTAATTACTGTACCACTACTCAATATTATGGTTCCTCACGTCTATTAACCCGTGATGACCCTATTAGCCTTATGCTAATCCAATTTGGTATGACATCTCTAATGCCCCTACTAAAGTACTTTCACCCAACTAATCCTAGGATGAACAGTCACATCTAAGCCCATATGTTATCACATTTGAACATAACTCATGCTTCCAATCAATCACCATGCAAAGTACTTACCTCGTACATGCATTGCGTTCAAACACCATTCAGATCTCATACATATATCACATGCATAATTAATTAACATCCTAAACATGTTATTCATGATCATTACCATCACAATCCTAACAAATACATTCACCCATATCATACCTTATACTCATATCATCATTATTGCATACACGTATTTATACATAATTGTATTGTATTGTGTACACGTAATTATACGTAACCATATTGTATACAAGTATTTATACGTAATCCAATTCGTATTGTATACACGTATTTATATGTAATCGTATGCGTGTATATATAATTGTATGTGTACATACATATATACGCAATCCTATGCATGTAGACAATATCATATGTGTACATATGTATATGTGTAATCCTATGCATATATATATAATCGTATGTGTACATACGTATATACGCAATCCTATACATATACGTATATACTTAATTATACACATGCACATACACACACACACACATATACATATGTATATGTATATGTGTGTGTATATATATGTGTGTGTGTGTGTGTGTGTGTATATACGTATTATGTATATATAATCGTATGTGTACATACGTATATACGCAATCCTATACATATACGTATATACTTAATTATACACATTCTTTCTTCCTCTCATTTCTTCCTCTCCTTTCTTCCTTCTTCTACTGATCCCAGTTTTCTGCTGATCGCTGATTTCTTCCAACCGTGAGGTAGCGATCTCGATACCTCTCGGTTGTTTGCGGCTAGCAGTTTGGGGCTTCTCGATTT
>JAUPMG010000005.1:10511752-10539993 GCA_031762675.1 Pachysandra terminalis
AAAACACCTGAACACCCCACCTCCAAACCCACTAGTTGACGAGAAGGGGCAAACCCATTATCAAACAAACACCTACTCACAGAACCACCCTCAACCCCCCGCTCCAGTAACAATTCAGATTGTACTTGGGTAATACTCTGGATCGGACTAACAGCACCTTCCTTCCTAATAGCATTCACTAGTTTGCCCAAGGATAGCTCAGTCTGATGTGCGAGAAAATTGTTAGACTGACAAGAAGCAGTTGAAATATTGAAGGATTTCATCTTACGCAGAGCTAGTTTCGGCATACCTGACACCAAAGGAACAAAATCTGATAAAGAAGGATTACCATTAGACTTGAATTGAATACCAGCACCCAAAAGAGCAAAACAAGCTTCTATGGACTGCAATGAGACCGGATTTTGACCCCCACGGACACCACCCAAATCAGATTTGGTCGTGGCCACTCCCTCCACAGCCTCTTCAAGCAAAACGGATTCGTCTTCACCATGAAATACAGGTTTCCTTAAAGAAACATCGCAACCTTCCATCTCCTTGGAAGGACTTTTCCTGCAATAAACTTTATGAATCTAACCACTTTCTTTCTCTTTCCTTTGTGACTGAAGATTTCCCCAATCATGTGCTTCTTTAACTTCAGGTTGGAGCAGCTGATGCTTAACGCTTTGCGATTCCAACTTCTCAACTCTACAGCATAGCGCTAGAATCAAAGATTCCACAGGCTTCAAGGCATCAAAAAAGTACCTTTAAGGACGCACGTCAAATCCGGCATGAAATCCGAAATGGGATTTGCTGGAAAGATCGACGGTGCCTGAATCTTAGCAAACGGCTCCACCGGCGACACGGTAGCAGGGGACGAAGTATTCTTGCCAATATTCTCCAACCCAGGATCTGGAGACAAAACTCTCGAAGTGCACAAGATGGTCTGTGTATTAGAGTCCACAGGCTCACTCGGTTCAACCACAGCATCCCCCGGGCTTGGCCCATAAGATTCATACTGATCCAAGCCTTGGAGTCGATTAAAAAGAGGAAGCATGATGGATTTGGGCCCCGTTGCAATATTGTGGTACGCACTAAAGCTGGGCCCAGGAACCGACGATCCAGATTGCTGAAACGTTCATCCAAGACCGTTAAGTAACATTGGCTCCGAGCTGTGAAACGGGGGCATAGAAATGGGCTGGTGCAAAGGCCCAAGCGGATCGTCTAAAATGACCTTTTTAAAGCAATTGTGAATCTGAGATTCATCCAAAGGAGACTGCTCTGCAACCTTCTTCCCTGCCTGCAGATGAGGTTGGGCCAAAAATGTAAGGAATTTGAAATTTTACCCTTCTTAGTGGCCGTACCCAGCTCTCCTACCGCTGATTGGTTGACATCAAGGACTAAGCCGCCGACCTCCGACTGCTCCATCACATCCACAGGTGTATCTCGAGCAGTGAGACCACCTACTCCACCACGTCCACTCCCCCTTGCCACGTCATCATCTTCTCTAACCTCCTCACAACGCAGCACCAAGCTCGGCTCGTCGGTGACGGATTCTACACCGACCACAAACCAGTGCCGGAAATCCAAGATCCATAACGATTTGGGAATCCGCCAAGATCAAGTTTCTTGTACTCTCATATGCACACGGATGAAACCTTTATTAAGAGTCTTTGAGGGATGGAAAGGGCAGATTAATCCCCCAAAAAAATCGCCAATCACGTTGATAAGCGCTGGCAACCAGATATGACTTGGGATTCCATCCAAGATAATAGACCAACCTTGTTTTTGGAAAGGACCCCAAAACTCCCTGGAAAGCACAGGGGCTCCTCTGAGAGGCGACGGGTGAGCCAACAGCTGCGGAGGGCCACCGGCCGCGACAAAATGAGCTATGTTAGACGGGAGTCCCTCAAGAGCGCGAGTATTCTTTAGCGCCTGATTACAAGAGGAAAAAATGTACTTCCAAGAATTATCTACAAGAGGGAAGAAAAGCGCACGCCCTTGGGAGTTCTGTGTGATGGAAGTAATTTTTAGAAATGTGCCCCTCCCGTTCGAACCAAGTTCCACAATAAAAACTTGGTTTCAATTTCTCCTGGAACCAATAACTCCGGATCTTTTCCTAGTATTGTCAATATCTTTCACCAAAGATCCAAGCCAAATAACATCCTCACTAGTAAACCATAGCCAGACATTACCAAAGGCCCTAGATTCTGTCACCTTCACCACAATCTGTAACTGCTTAACTACAGGGTCGAAGTAAAACACTTTCCGCTCCCCTCGGATGCAAATCCTAATTGCATCACTCCCCTTGTCGCACCCAATAAATCTACCCACCTGAGTACCTGAATTGCCAAGAACCTCTTTGAAGCTAGGCGACTTACTGGTAAGAACTGCTTGCTCATTCGACAAAGCACATCCCTCCGAGTTACCACCACCATTGCTAACTGCATTCAGAGCTCCCACAATCTCATTCACCGAGTAACCAGCGGTAAGCAAATCGCAGACCACCTTGTTCACTTCCATATCGCCGACCACCTTGTTCAAAGCTCCCACAATCTCAAGTCTTCATGCTTGTTCAAATCCGGAGTATCATCTGTTTTTGTCAATACAAACACTCAGAAATACAACAGCCACCAGATCATATTTCATCAAGGAAACACTTCTATGGACTGCCATATGCATTGGTGAAGAATTCTGTAAACGGACTATGGGGGAAAGGGAATAGTGTATCTGTGACATCAAATGGATTCTTCATATTCAAATTTTCTGATGCCACAGTCAGGGAGTTTGTGCTGGAGGCCGGCCCTTGGTATATATCTGGTAGGCTGTTGATTTTGAAAGAGTGGTCTCCTGGTATGAGGTTTGAAAAGGAGGAGTTAATGAAGATACCTATTTGGACAAAGTTTTACAATGTTCCATTGGAATGGTGGACTGTTGCAGGTTTGGGTTATGTGGCTAGTGGGGTTGGAAATCCCTTGTTCTTGGATAATGGTACTGAACAAGAATTGAGATTGGATTTTGCTCGTGTTTGTGTTGAAATTAATGTTTCAGCTAGTCTTCCTAACCTCGTAAAATTTTATATAGCAAAGGTTGAGGAACCTATCAATCTCATTGAGATCAGGGTAGAGTATGCATGGAAACCAGTAAAATGTGAGTCTTGTTTGTGTTTTGGACACTCTCTTGCCTCTTGTCCTAATGCTCCCAAGGTTAGGAAAGTTTGGAGGCCTACAGGCAAAATATTTACCATCTCAGAAATTGATGGTTTTTGGTTGAAAAGTAATCAATCTGATGAAATGAATGATTTTGGTACTATGGGAATAGATCAGATGGCATGCATGTCACCTGTCTGTGAGGAATCCCACAAGGATGTGTCTGGTATTGAACAGAGCAGAAAGAGTGACTGAATCTGTTCCTGCGGTTAGCCAGGGTGTTCATGAAGTGTTGGGTAACAATGGATTGGCTTCTCATGAAGTAATAATGCATGAGATCACACAGAATATGGAGAATGAGATCAATAATGACACCTCTTCTATCAATAAGATTTCTAGGCCATTGTGTTGTGGATGGTAAGTGTACTGAGAATGATATTGTGTTACCATGTTCAATTGTGAAGGAAGGGCAGTCTGTTATTGTGGGGATTGACACCAATGTTTCTGCACCAAAGAAAGCTGCTATTAAGTGTTCTAATGGTTTTGAAAACCTTGTAGATGATGAAGGGTTATTATATATAGAGACACCAAAGGATACTAAGAAATCCAGAAAGCAGGAAAAAAAAAAACAAAAAGAAAATGTTAGCTTCCAGTCCTGAAGACAAGAAGGAAACTTTGAAGGAAGGAGTGTTAGTCAATGTGACTAAGGGTTCTCTTTGTAATTTTGGTAAATGATTAAAGTAGGCATATGGAATGTGAGGGATCTCAATGACTCCAGCAAGCAAAGAGAAGTTAGGACTTTTATTAACAGTAAAAAAAGTCTTCATTATGGGTTTGGTTGAGACTAAAGTTAGAAGTGTAAATTCTGTTGGTATTGCTAAAGTTGTGGCTCCAAATTGGTCTCATCAATTTAATTACTCTGAGTCCACTAGGGGAAGGATTTGAATTTTGTGGAATCAGTTGGAAGTACATGTTGTTATACTTAGTAAGTGTGACCAAATGATACATACAGAGGTCAATCATATCAGTTCAGGGATTACTTTTCAGGTTTCTTTTATCTATGGGTGCAATGAAATCAATGAGAGAAGAAGGCTTGGCGGCATTTGGATATGATCAAGTCAGTTAGTCCTTGGATTGCAGTTGGGGATTTTAATATCGTTAGATAGTCAAATGAGAAGAAGGGGAGCAATCCATTTAATGCCAGTGCTGCTCAGGAATTTAATGATATTATTAATAGGACTGAATTGTTGGATTTAAAAACTAATGGTTGTTTCTTTACCTGGTCCAATAAATCCTCGGGTGATGCGAGTGTTATATCAAGAATTGACAGGGCACTTGTTAATCATGCGTGGATCAGCACTTTTAGTGCTTCAGAAGTGAAATATTTAGCCCCAGGTGTTTCTGATCATGCTCCTGCCTTGATCACCCTATTTGACGATGGGGTGAAGGGTAAGGTTCCTTTTAAATTCTTTAATTTCTGGGCTAAAGAACCAGGTTTTCTTGAGATTACTAAGGAGGAGTGGAAGGATACAGTGATTGGTACTGATCAGTTCATCTTGGCCAGCAAACTCAAGAAGGTTAAATGTAAGCTTAAAGTGTGGAGCAGGAAATTGTATTCAGATTTGGAAAATAAGGTTCTAGTGGCAAAAAGAGAGCTAGATGCTATTCAAGAGGATATTCTTAGTAAATCTTATGGGGATGCTTCTTTGAGTGATAGAGAGGCTAGTAGTAAGTACAAGAAGTTGATTGAAAAGTTGGAAGCTCAAACAAGACAAAAATCTAGAGTTCAGTGGCTTTCCTTGGGTGATAATAGTACTTCTTTTTTCCACAAGTCTTTGCTAGGGCATAGGGCAAGAAATAAAATTACTTCCATTCAAGATGAGTTTGGCACAAGTATCACTGATCCAAATCTGATTGAAGATAAATTTCTACCCTCCTTCTCTTGCCTGCTTGGTCAAGAAAGAAGTTCTTATCAACCTATTGGGTTTGATATTGGTAGTGAGATTTCTGAAGATCAGAGGATGGAGTTATGTGCTGAAGTGACTACAAAGGAAATTGCTGATACCTTGTTTAGCCTTCTTGAGGATAAAGCACCCGGACCTGATGGTTTCACTTCTTGTTTTTTCAAGCAGACTTGGGACATTACTGGGCCTGATTTTGTGAAGGCAGTGAAAGAATTTTTTGTTAAAGGCCGTATCTTGAAAGAGGTTAATCATGATATCATATCCCTTGTGCCCAAAAAGGAGGTGGCTTCTGTGGTGGGTGACTATAGGCCTATATCTTGTTGTAATACAACCTACAAATGTATTGCAAAGCTGATTGCAAATAGACTTAAAGGGATGCTAAATCACTTGGTTGGGGATTATCAGTCGGCTTTCATTCCTGGTAGGAGGATTAGTGATAATATTTTGCTGGTTCATGTGCTCATGCATGATTATCATTTGCAGAGGGGTGTTCCTAGATGTGCTATTAAAATTGATTTTATGAAGGCTTATGATTCTATGAAGTGGAATTGTGTGATGGACATGCTTAGGATTTGGAAGTTTCCTCCTAAGTTCATTGAGTGGATTTCCCAAAGAGCGATTTTAGTAAATAACCAAATATAACACTTGGACTAAGGGTCAAATTGGTATCAATGCATGAATACTACTTCATATTCTCTTAATATTAATGGAGGTCTTGTGGAGTTCTTCAAAGGGGGAAAGGGACTGAGATAGGAGGATCCTCTCTCCCCTTATCTGTTTGTGCTTGTTATGGAGATTCTGGCTAGATTTATCAACATGAAGGTTGTGGAGAGTGGGTTCTCTTTTCACCCTATGTGTGGGGATAATTGGCATTACTATGATCAGTTTTGCAGATGATTGGTTTATGTTCTTTGGAGCTGATAGAACATCCATCTCCTTTATTAAGCAGACACTTGATTGGTTCCATAAGGTGTCGGGTCTCAGAATCAACTTTTCAAAAAGCAGTATGTATTTTTCTGGTTCAGATGTTACAACCAAGATTGATTTGTTGAATGTGATGAATTTCACTGAAGGTGTGCTTCCTATTAAATATCTTGGAGTGCCTCTGATTACGAATAAGCTTTATGTGAAGGATTGTTACCCTATAATTGAGAAGATTAAGAGGAGATTAAAGGGTTGGAAGGAGAAAAACCTCTCATTTACTGGCAGGGTGGAGCTTACTAAATCTGTCATGTTTAATATCACCTCTATCTAGATATAGATTTGATTAACAGGATGTGTGCCATTTTCTTTGGGGTGGAACAGAAGAAGAAAATCCATCCTATTTCTTGGAAGAAAATTTGTTGTCCTAAGCAGGAGGGTGGGCTAAGGGTGATAAATTTAGAGAATTGGAATAAACTGTCATTATGAGGTATATTTGGTTGATTCTTGACCATCAGAGATCTATATGGGTATCTTGGGTAGAGCTATACCTCATAAAAGATAGAAATTTTTGGACTATACATACCCCTAGGAAATGTTCTTGGAGTTGGAGGAAAATACTGGAGATACAGCCTCTTGCCAGTAAATGTGCTACTATTCACATTGCAAATGGTATGGATACTTGGGCTTGGAGGGACAGTTGGCTCCCCTTTGGGTCCTCTTGCCCATAACATTACTTGTAGACAAATTTATAAAGCGGGGCTTGTCCATAAATAATAGAGTGAGGGATTTGATGAGCAATGGTGAGTGGAAGGATTTCTTGTCTATCCCGTCCCTTATATGTTATGGTCTCAGTTAGATCAGATTCCAATCAGAGGTTATTTACCTAAGGATAGGATTATATGGAAGCCTTCTTCTACTGGAGAGTTTAATATTGGTGACACTAGGAAATTTCTTAGGGTTCTTAATCCGAAAGTGACATGGCACAAGTTGGTGTGGTTCAAAATAAATTTTCAAAGCCATTCGTTTATTTCTTGGGTTGCCATTCAATCCAAGTTATCTACGATGACAGGTTGGTGAAACATGGTATTAACATTGAGCAAAAGTGTGTTTTGTGCAGATCCCATATGGAATCACAGTCACTTATTTTTTGAGTGTGTATATTCACACAAGCTATGGGATTATATTCTTGGTAAATGCTGCATTGCTAGGGGTATTCTTCCTTGGTCTGAGGAGGTGGAATTCTGTTCTAATCATTTTGTTGGGACTGGTTTTACTACTTGGATTAAAAAGTAGGCATTTTGTGCTTCAATATATCATATTTGGAAGGAAAGAAACCAACGTATCTTTAAGAATAATTACTCACCTGTTCAGGTTGTCTTGGGAAGAATAATTGCTGATATTAGAGATAAGGTGCATTGCCATAATAGATGTATTCTGGATTCTTATATCAACAGGGAGATTGTGCATAGATGGGATTTACATGTGGAGTTCAGTCAACAAACCTTCAGATGGGTTAATTGGTTAAGTCCTCATGCTGGTTTTTTAATGCTGAATACAGATGGCTCTCTTAGTGCGAATAGAACAGGCATTGGTGGAACTATTAGGAATTGGAAAGGTGAGGTGATGTTGACCTTTTCCAAGGTTTCTTCTCTTTCCGACATACTTTCTATTGAATTAGAAGCCATTAGGGTTGGTCTTCACTTGGCAAAGCTTCATAACTTTGATAACTTGGTAGTTGGGTCAGATTCCTTTATTGCTGTTAGTATGATAAATAAGGAGAATATTTGGAAGGTTCCTTGGATTGTAGTTGATTTTGTTCACCATATAAACACTACTTCTAAGCTTTTCCAGTTCTGTAAATTTCAGCATGTTGATAGAGAAGGGAATTATGCAGCTGATTATTTGGCTAAATTGGACACACAGTCCCCTGATTTAATTGTGTGGAGTTCGTCTGAGGTTCCTTTGGAGTTAAAGGCTATTATTGAGAAGGATTCAATGGGTCACTACCACCAGAGGAAGTAGGTGATGTAGTGAATTGTCTTCCCTAATACTTGGCAGCTGTTGTGGGGTGGTGTGTGATGTATTAGTTCTGTTGATGGGGAGAGTGTTGGGTGTTGGTTCTATTCTGGTGTTGTGTGAGTTTGAGTCCTATGAGAATGTGGGTTTTTATTACTTGTGCTGCCCTGTTTTTTAGGATTTAATGGGGTTTGGGGTTGGTAGGGGGAGGAAGTGAGGTTTGTTTGTATGCTCTGTTTTTTCAGGGTTTATTTTTTTAGAATTGGTGTGGGTGTGAGGGTTGATGAGTTTGTTTGGTTTCCTGTTGGCTGTTTGTTCTGCTTTCCTATGTGGAGTTTGGTTATTTGGTTGGTAGAAGTTGCTGTAGTGTTTTGGAGCTGAGGTGGGTTTGTTGTAGTCCTTGGTTGTTGTTGACTATTTAGAATCATTGAGAGTTGATGTTTGTTTCTCTAGTTTAGGGTTATGCTGGTCTCGACTGAGAGGGTTGGGGGTTGTTGCTAGAAAGGTTGGATGGTTTAGATGCTGGTTGGTGGGGTGCTAACTGCTGGGTTGCTGCTGTTATATAGCACTGAATTCTGATATTGTCTGCTTTTAGTTGCTGTTATAAGCTGCTGGAGGATGATTCTGGGTTTGGTTTGATGGTTCAGTAGCTGGGGTAGTTGTTGATGTGGCTTGTTACTTGCCTTCAGGTTGTTGTTTATACATGATTGGTCAGTCTATAGCCTGTGTTGTTAGGAGGGGCAGCTGGTTGCTGGGGTAAGAGGTTCCTTTTGAGTTGGTGCTGCTGGGATGGCCTCCATATATGTTCTGTTGTGTTGTGGTGATGTAGTGTTGAGCTCTGCTTTTGTCTCTATGCGTAGCGAAACCTTTGCAGACTGGGATTTGGAGCAGTTTTTAATGTCTAATTTGGTCTTTCTGCTGCTACTTCTGGTACCTGATGGGCTTGGGATATCTTGGTTGGACTGCCTTTGGATTTTTGGGGTCTGCTGTCACTATTACATAGGAGACATCTTGCTGGTGATTTGTGCTGCTGTTGGTTGTTGTAGTGTTAGTGCTGGAAATCTATTGTTGACTGTATCATGTTGTATGGATGCTTGGTTGTTGCTATCAAGATGCATTACAGTTGATCTGGTGCTCAAGGAAGTAGTATGGAAGAGTATTGTACTGCCTGGAATGCTGATGCTGCTATAGGTTTCTTTTCATATCTGTTTTTTTTGGTTAGCAGAAGTTTGCTGCTCTGTTGTTCCCCTGCTAAAGTTTGCTGCAAGTTTACTGAAGATTTTCATTTGGTTCCTTGCTGTATGCATATCGAATGGCTCCCATCAGTGATACTGAATGCTAATGTGCTAATGTTACTTTGGGGTCTTCTTCTGAGTGGAGAATAAGATGGCTGATTTCTTTTCAGATGGTATGTTTGTTGCATGGTGTTGGTAGAGGGGTAATCTGGTTGTCTTGTTGGCCACTAATGATTGAGTTTGCTGGGTGTTGGGAGGGGATAGTGGATTCCTTTGGTAGATCCGGTGAGCTTAAGTGGTGCTGATTTACTTGTAATGAGGGTGCTGCTACAGGTTCTTCCTCTTATTTGTTGCTGCTGTAGGAATTTTGCAGATTTGCTGCTTCTGTTCTACAGTTTGTTGTACAGTCTTGTACTTACTGAAGGACAAGGTATTTCTTGTATACTTGTTTGAGGGAGAATGTCCCTTAGTTTTCAGGTCTGCAGTTTCTCTGATACAGCTCCCTGCTGTACTCTTGCTGAAGAACTTGCCATGGATCATTTTTGGTATTTTGGAGGCTTGCATCTGGTCTCTCTATAGCAAGATTGAGATTGCTAGTTGTTACTAACATGTACCAGTTTTTGGTAGGGTTACATGTTGTTTTTCTGTGTTAGTCTTCAGGGAATGCATTAGGATTTGGTTAGTGGAGTTGTCCTAGTTTGGCTTGGTATTGAAACTTGTTGTTTCTTAGATAGGTTCTGCCTTATTTGCCATAAAGTGGCTGTAATACTTCATGCAATTTCTCTCAAATTTAATGGAACTATTTACCTTCCAAAAAAAAACCCCCCTCTAAATCCGATATCTGAACAAAAAAGTTGTGACATTCCCATGGATTTTAATTGTAGGAACTCCTTTCTAGCATCTGTGCATTTTAGCACTTATTAACTTTCAAACTCCGTTTACCTAATTTGATGTAAGATCTTGAAAAATTAGAAATAGGAAATTCTTTTAATAAGGGTAGGATGGTAATTTCATAAGATTTTAATATAACCATGGGCTAAACCTTTTTAATCAGTAAGTGTCGAATTACACTAGGGCCAGGTTGAACCCATTAATCATTAATTAAACCCAGATTAGTATAAATAGGTCAGATTGCACCTATGACTAGTTTTAGGACTAAACCTAATTATATTATAAGTTTAAGTACTCTTTAATACATTAGAAAACATTGAAATTCGTGTAGAAGTAATAAGTGCTAGAAAATAGGACTTAGAGATGTGGTAGGAGTCTCTAGTAGCCTAAAATAGAAGTATACTAGTCAAACTAGGACTTTAAGTGATTCCTAACACCTAATATTATAAATATAAGACTTTTAGGTCAATCTAAACCTAGGAGAACATAAGAAAACGTAGAGAGCTTTAGGGAGAAGAGATCTAGCCTCTTTAAACCCTAAAAGCCTAGAGTTAGTGAAGATCAAGAACCAGTAATAGGATTTTGCAATACACATGTGAGTTTCCCTTTCAATTTTCTTGGTATTTAGGCGTAAACCCATGTTCTAACATGGTGGATTCTTTGGTGAATGTTTGATACATCATACATCTTCCCCCATGTTTTCTATATAAAACCTAATAATAATAACCTATGAAAGATGATAAGAATTATTGATTTATGTAAGGAAGATCTGTAGAGATTGAATTAGGGCTTTTGCCTAGAAATTATGAGATATGTGAGAATATGAAAAAAAAAGATGTTTTAAACTGATAAGAAGGAATAGAAGATCCTAAACAAACCCAGGTTTGAGTTTCTGCCTTCGTAGAGGCTAACTTCCACTTTGGCAAACCAGTCGGCATACCGAAGGGTCTACCGAAAATATTTCGGTATGCGAGACCCTTGCCGAGACTTTTAGATGCACAGATGGTCCTCTAGTTGGTATGCCGAAAGTACTTGGGTATACCGCAGCCCTTACCGAAAAACCTTTAGGTAGATGGCCTGGGCACTTCGGTAAACCCCAGGGTATACCGAAGGGTGTGCCAAAGCCCAAACCCCAGAAGAGTTAAAGTTGGTTTTAGTCTATTAAGGTCATATGGGACCCACACCTAAGATAATAGATGAATACGCACACTTTGATATTTTAGGGTATACCGACACCCCTACCTAAGGGTGTGCAGAACACACTAGCTCGGCCTTGAACACTGTAGACATGTCCAACATGCTAAATAACACCTTGTGGAGGAGTGTAGATGTGTTTGAACCTTTATTGCAAAATGAAGCATACCCACACATTACTTAAGACCTGCCTAAGCCTTGACTTTAGCTTAAAATACTTGTACAGTGGGAAGAGAGTTCCCAAACCACTCATACATGACCCAATTTTGATATTATCATTGTTTGTGCTGTTATTGTAATGAATAATTCCTTCTCTTTGATATGTGCTACTTGTATGTTAGTTCTTAAGCCATATACATAAATGATAATGATGAATATTCGTTATACATGCTAATATCTACTTATAATCCTAGTTAATGCTTAAGTGTGATATATATAAATATATGTGAGATATGGTAGATTAGATCAATAGAATGTGTCTCATATGTTTGCTTGATGAATCATATGTGTGTGAGCATGATATACTATCTTGTTTGATTTGCATTAATAATGGGCATTAATCTAAATAAGTTGCACTGTGACTACCTAGCCAGGATGGCTATGAAGTATTGAGTTGGGGCACCGGAGTGTGCAGCCAATGAGAGGCACGGATATGTACCAAGTGTTGTGACTGTTCATGTGGGACAGAGTATTTAACCCAAGGTGAGAGATGAGCCCTGTATTGGGACCTCACTCGATAGACTTGTGGTATATGATAGGTAAGGGAGCGCACTCTCAACTGGCCTAATCATGATAGGTTGGCCGAAGAGAGGTTTAGTTTGGAATCTTTCTTTCAAAAGAGATCTCAGAATCGCTGAGATGCAGGAGTTGTCCAGTCTTATTGATGCTCTTAAATTTTGTTTCATTGATGCAGAGTGTCAGGATTATCGGGTCTAGCCTTTGGAGTCTAGTAGAGTTTTCTCCACTAAATCCTTTTTTTGCTTCCTCGGTCGGGAGGAGAATTTCACTCCTCCTTTTTGTGTTTCCAAATTTTGGAATGCCAAAGTTCCTCCTAGAGTGAGATTATTTGTTTGGACTGCTATGATTTATCGTATAAATACATGTGATGTGCTTCAAAGGAGGAGAGGCAATATGGCTATTTCCCCACATATTTGTTTCATGTGCAGGAACCAAGGGGAGACAATGAATCATCTTTTTCTTCACTGTTCAGTGGCAAGAGGGATTTGGATGCATTTTCTGCAATTGATGGGGATGGATTGGGTTTTACCGGAGCACATTGTAGAGTTGTTTGATCAATGACAATTCCGGGGTCTTGGGAAAAGAGGCAAGGTTTTCTATGAGGCACTCTTCTTTTTGATCCTTTGATCCTTTGGGTTATTTGACATGAGTGGAATAGGCGTATTTTTTAGGAGGTTCAGTGTTCCTTCTCTTGGCTTATCGATTCCATTGTGGGGATGGGGACTAGTTGGATGTCTGTAAGGTAGGAATTTAAGGACATATCTTTGGATGTTATTGTGAAAAGTTGGCATGAGCTGATTCTTTCTTCATTAAGATCTCCAACGAAGGTAATGATATGGAAGCGCCAGATTAAGGGTTGTATTAAGCCCAATTTTGATGGTATTGGTATTGCGGATTCAATCACTGTTGAATTGAGAGCCTTGATTACCGGAGTGATGGAAGCTAGAAAGCTGAATCTGGAGTCTTTACAGGTTGAGAGGGATTCTTTGCTAGTTATTTCGTGGATGCCAGGTGATAATAGATACCCTTGAAAGTATGCTCATTGGATTAGACATGCTAATTACCTTTCCAACGGGTTGTGCGTATCCTTTAGTCATGTTTTGAGATCAGCAAATGATGTTGCAGGTGCTTGGGCTAGAAGAGGTGTGGAGAGAGTGAATTTTGGAGCTGGTTTGCCTAGTGGGGAGGAGATTGAGATGATAGATGGATAGGATTTTTTACAGCTTTCTTCCCTCTTCTTTTATTTTTGTTCTATTTTCTTGTCCCTGTGTAATTTATTTTGCTGTTTTGTTTGCTTTTGAATCACACATTGTGATTCTTTGTTTTTCTGTACTCTTTTTTGATGATTAATGAAATTGTTGTTAATTGTCAAAAAAAAAAGAAAAGATACCAATTATGTTGAATTTTGTTGGTAGATCGTATTTTGGTTATGTGTCACTAGGGAAAGTTCTTCGTGATGCCCCGAATTTGTCCTGTGATCAAAAATATAGGTTCGGGGATTGTGCCCAATGTGTTGTGAACCCCTAGAACTATGGTATGTGCATAGAATATCTTAGCTTTGTCAAAGGCCCTATATGGGGGGGATGGTTCGAGAAGACATCTTGTGACAAAGTAAGGTGGATCTAGATTGGACATACACTACGAATGCTAAACAGCATGCATTTGCGTTTCATATTGATTGTGCATGATTTGTGTGATTTATCTTGTGTGTGAGGCACTTGACTTGCATGTTATCATATAGAGTTAGGCATCATAAAGTTGATTAGTTGGGTGGAACTTGCATTCATTGAGATAAACCCTAGTGAGATGGGAGAGAATTGCATTATGTAGTGTACTTATGTATTACATATACTCATGAGATATTTATTATACATTATCTTTCAGTTACTATATGATATTAGTTATTTTCTTGGAACATGTGTTAATGAGTAAATACCCTGATTTTGAAGGGCTTACTCATCCGAGCTTTCAGCTTACATATGTTGCTTAATATTTCAGGTCCTGGAATGATCGATCGAAGAGTTTAGCCATTTGGGAACAGTTGGGTAGAAGTCTACATGTTCTTTATATTGTAGTTGAACTTAAGTTAGTCAAATTGTATACTTATTATTATTTATTAGAACTAATGAGGATTAATGCTTATGTTCTACATCGCTTAGCCACTCCCATGTGGATATGGGGTGAGAGTTGCATTTGCAAACCTTTAGATTCTCCAATGAGTACTCTAGGTTTGGGCTGTGACATTTGAATAAGTCACAATATTTGGATTACATCAATGTTCTCATAGGTACCTCCCTAGGTCCCCACTTTACACGCCTAAACCATCGTAACCTACTATATTTAACCTCCCATTAGGGCTACTATATACTTTATGGCATTTTTTCATTAACTTACCTTTCCCAGTCTTTCCACATATTCATCTCAATATCCTTATCTCATATTTTGATTCGATGTCACCCAACAACATTATGCGCCATGCATCACTGCTCCATGCATCACAACAAGTACTTGTCTTATAAAATTTGTCTTTAGCTTAAGTGCAATAAGTCAATCACATAACACTTCAAAAGAGCCACTCACTTAGGATATCAAATCTAATTTTCTGTGGAACCTCTTCTTTAAAATCCCTATATTTATGGACAATCAATTGAAAAACAGCTAAAAAGGCTAAATTTGAGAATCTCTAGTTCTCATTCCACCATAGCTTCATTCTCACTGCCACGTGTATTATTTCATGTTATATATTTAATCTTAAAATTACTTATTTTGGAACCTTTGGTCCAAGGTACCCCTCTTTAATTCTAGTTTTGCATTTAATCCCTCTCTAGATTTGTTCACCAAAACCATATTGCCTACAAATAACATACACCAAAGCACCTCCTCTTAAACATAAGTTGTCAGTTCATCCATAATCAATAAAACACGATAAGGGCTCATAAATCACAGTTAATGAACCTACGGTTAATAGAAACTCATTTACCTCACTATCATTTCTTTTCTTTTTTTTTTATCGGTAATGAAAGGATTTATATTAAAAAAGAAGAAATCAGATCGAAATACAAAAGATAAGACTTCGTGCACGAAATGAATCCAACAGCCATAAAACAAACAAAGCTAAAACAGACAGAAACCAGTAGCCTAACTTAACCACGATTCAACCCCTGATCCGAGGAAATCATCCAAAGAAACATCGTGGAACTCCTTACGAGTTGATGACCAACTAGCCAGATAAGATACCACCATGTTGATGAGCCTTTCTCTAACTGCATTTCCTTCCCAATAAAAACTTTGTTATTGTGTTCAAGCCATATAGATCGGCAAATAGTAGCCGGGCATTTATTTCCTCCACTAGAGCTCTTCTTCCAGCCCCAACGAAGTAAAAAATCCTTCAAACTTTTAGGGTGCACCCAGGATCTCCCAAATCTGATCAGCATAGCAAACCATACTTTGAAAGCCACACAACAATGGATAACTGATTCCACATCTACCTTACACATGACAACGATTAGGGAAAGCCCAACCATGATTGATCAGATGATCTTGAGTCAGGACCATATCAAGGGAAGCGGACCAATGGAAAAAAGCAAGTTTGGAAGGAAAAGGAGGTTTCTAAATGGACCAAAAGGGGAAAGATACGGGATACACCCAAAAAAATAGAGAAAAAAAAGACTTCACAGAAAAGAGACCATCCCTGTCAAGACACCACCTTCTACTATCTTTTTTTTTTGGATCGATTTCTACTATCTTCCCCCTCCTCCGATCTAACATCCTCCAGGACTTGTAGAAGAGAAGCCATAGAACGATCGAAGAGAGAGTGCCTTAATGGTATAATTCATGAAACATTACTAGACATAGAATTCAGCACCTTTCCATGCTTGTTAGAAGAGACATTATACAGATCCAGCTATCTTTGACGAAAGGACTCCTCCTCACACCAAATATCATTCCAAACATACACCCAAGATCCCTCCCCAACTTTAAATCTAATGTTCTTAATGTAACTGCTCTTCACGCTCATAATGGCCTTCCATAACCCGCATTCATGGGAAAATATGTAATCGTCTGAGGCCCAGCCTCCTAGAGAATACCCGTATTTGGTAATGATAATCCTCTTCCATAACACTTCCTCACCGAACATCCAAAGCTATTTTCCAAGTAGAGCTGAGTTGACAGATTCTAGAGGCCTAACACCAAGACCGCCCTCTTTCCTAGGTTTACAAATTCATTTCCATTGCACCATATGATATTTCTGATCTCCATCTACTGCACGCAATAAGAAGTTCCGTTGTAGCCTTTCGATCTTGTTAGCTACAGAAGTTGGAATCCTTAAGATAGACAGCATGTAAATCGGTAAATTTGGTAAAGTGCTCCTTATCAGGGTAACCCTACCTCCTTTCAAAATATATCTCCCTTTCCATAAGGATAGTTTTCTCTCCATTTCGATAACCAGATCCCAAACAGAAACCTTCTTAAAACCCACCCCAAGAGGAATACCCAGATATTTAGTTGGAAGATAGCCCACTCTACACCCCAGGTTCGCCGTCAGATGATATACCTCAACCCCATCCCCCACCCCAAAAATCTCGCTCTTTCTCAAATTAGTATGAAGACCAGAGACAACTTCAAAGCATACCAATATACAACGGAGGATCCTCAACGGCCTACTCGATGAATCACAAAAAATAAGGGTATCATCCGCAAACTAAAGATGAGAGATACAAGGACCTGAGGACCGAGGAGAGAAGCCCTCAATTAAATTATTATTTGCAGCCCTTTGAATCATTCTACTTAGAGCTTCCATCACCAAAAGATAAACAACAAAGGAGAGATTGGATCCCCTTGTCTTAGCCCCCTTGAAGAATTAAAGAAACCTGACGCCTCATCATTCACCAAGACTGAGAAAGAAACAGATGAGATACATGTCTTGATTCAGTTTCTCCATTTAGTTCCAAACCCCATATGATACATCACATAAATCAAGAAACTCCAACAAACAAAGTCATAAGCTTTCTCCACATCTAACTAACATAATATCCCCGGAATCTTGTCTTTAATCCTCGAATCTAGACATTCATTGACAATAAGAACCCCATCCAAAATCTTTCTCCCTCCTATGAAAGCCATCTGATTTGAAGACACCAACTTAGGGATCACTCTTTTAAGCCTATTAACCAGCAATTTAGATAATGATTTTATAAAGATCACCCACCAAACTTATAGGTCTAAAGTCCTTGAACTCACAAGCCCCTGTCTTCTTAGGGATGATGGATAGAAATGTAGCATTAGCATTTCTTTCAAATTCAGAGTTAAACAAGAAAGCATTCACAAGTCTCATCAGATCCCCTTTAATAATCTCCCAACAATGTTTATAGAACGCAATAGAAAATCCATCCATCCCCAGCGCATTATCCCCATTCAGTTCCTTTTTTTTTTTTTTTGATAATTGATGAATTATATAAAAGTGAAGAGTAGAAAAGAGAAAAATAACACCAAGGAAGGGAGACAAAGCCCAAGCCTTGGTCAAAAGAGACCCAAAAAGTACATAGAAAAACCCATCCCTAATATCCCACGGATCACACACCAAAGGAAAGACAAACGGCGAACAGACCTCCTCCTGTATCATCTCCACCGATGGAACCCCCTCAAACATGACACTCCTCCCGGCACCCCTCATGGCCAAAACTTCAGCTGCCATATTGGCCCTTTGAGACACGAGATGGAACGAGATGTTCCAATCCCTACTCAAAGACCAGGCCAAATGAACAAGATGAGTAAACCTCCAGGCACATTGCTCAAGTCTCCCCAACCAGTCAATGACAGATGGCACTGAGCACTCCACAATCAAATCTCGATAGTCCTGCGCCCTAGCGATCCTCAACCCGACCACTAGAACCACCAAAACTACCCTCACCGACTCACCAAGACCACCAGGGCCGGAGAAAGCAAATAGAGAAACTCCCTCACTATCTCAAAACACACCACCAACTCCAAAGGATCCAACAGAAACCATGGAGAAGCCATCAATGTTAAGCTTCACCCTCCCCACCTACGGGGGCCACCAAATAGCATGCATCGGCAGGGGGCAACTGCAACTCATAGAGATCCTAAACCACTCTCTCCGGATATCTGCCGCCGTGATACCCCGTGAACTGAGTCCTCACCGCTGCCCAAGAAGCTACATGAGCCATAATGCCCTCAATCACACTCAAAGTCGAGGATGCGGTATCTTGGAATATCCTCATCTTACGCTTCCTCCAGATATGCCATAGTGTAGCCTGAAATACCAACCCATACAAGATGTGCCCGCGCTCAGCCAAATCAGGGAATCGCCACTGAGCAACAAGAAGACAAATGCCCACCGGCATAACCCACAAATGCCCAATGCTCCACAAAAAGAAACTCCATATCTCAGCAGCCGTCGAGCAGTGCAAAAACAGATGGTCAGGTGTCCCCTCCGCCGCTCTACATAAGAAGCACATGTGAGGTGAAAGAGCTATATACCTCCTCCTTCTTTGGTTCAAATCCGCCATGTTGATCCGATAAAGTGCAAACCAAACAAAGGCCCTGACTCTAGGTGGAGCAGACGAGGATCACACAGACTGGGCAGAGAAGGAAATAGGGGGCCCGAATCTGTTAGAACGGAACTAACTAAAAAAGGACCGACACGAGAACAAACCATGCATAACCAGAGACCATATCCTCCTATCCAGCCACTCCTGAGACACAACTAACTCACTGACAGATTCAAACAGAGAAGCCAACTCCCCCATCTCCACCTCCCTAACATTTCTACAGAGAGAAAGATCCCACACAAGACCAGACTCTGACAAAGAAAGGACCTCACTAACCATAGAAGATTGGGGGCTAATCTGAAAACGCTAGGAAATCGGAGGTGAAGAGGAACCTCCCCAAGCCAAACATCAAACCAGAAAGAAACTGAAGGCCCACACCCCACCATATAACGAATCAAGGAAAAAAATAGGGGGGCCAGAAGCAGAACTGCTTTCCATGAGCTCGTCGAAAACACCCTTATGGACAGATTTGGATCCCTCCCGTTCACATGAATTCCATACTTGCTAATAATTACTTTGCACCAAAGACTGTTCCGCTCATTGTTGAACCTCCAAAGCCACTTAACCAGCAAAGCCGAATTCCGGTCCACTGTGTTTCCCAAGTTCAAACCACCTAACTCCGTAGCCTTACAAACCTCCTCCCACTTGACCAAATGGTCCCTCATTTTCCCATTACCCTCCCATAAGAACCTCCGCTGAAGCTTCTTGATATGAGAAGCCACATCTCTAGGCATTCGAAAAAGAGACATGTAGTAAACGGGGAGATTAGCCATAACCGCTAGGATAAGGGTGATCCTACCACCCAAGGACAGATAATTTCTCTTCCAACCCGCTCGACACTTCTCAATCTTCCCAATAACAAGATCCCAAAAAATCAATGATCTGGGATTACCCCCCAAAGGTAAGCCCAGGTAGGACAAAGGTCACTCCCCCGCCCTACAACCTAACTCTGTGACGCACTCAGCCATCACCTCCTCCTCCACATGAATGCCTGACATAGTAGTCTTCTCCAAATTCACCTTCATACTAGACACCATCACGAACACTTGAAGGATAGCCTTAACCCATCTAACCTGGTCGCAGTCCGCCTCGATGAACATAATCGTGTCATCGGCAAACTGGAGGTGGGACACCTCGACCTCATCCCTCCCAATCCGAAAGCCTCTAACAATACCCCGCTGCTTAGCTATCCCCATAAACCAACTCAGAATATCCCCAATCAAGGTGAAGAGGAAGGGGGAGAGAGGGTCTCCCTGTCTAATGCCCCTAGAAGATGGAAAGAACCCATGAATTGACCCGTTCAACAAAAAAAAGAAACATACATTACTAAGACACCCTGCAATCCATTTCTGCCATCTCACCCCAAAACCTTTCCATTCCAAAATATGGTCAAGAAAATTCCACTCAACCCAATCGTAAGCTTTCTCCAAATCCAATTTAATGACTAGTCCCGGCCTCCTCATTCTAAACCTCTCCTCCACACACTTTGCAGTTCCTTAATCACTCCTAACACCTCCTCCTCTGAAGAAAGGCACTCTAATAAGTCACAATCCTCCCAACCCAAACGATCAAACTCTAAGCCATCTAACTCAGGTCTAAAGCTCTCCTCTTCCGAGTATAGCATTGGAAAAACTCAATCACAGCTTTCATAATATGTTGGATATCAACAATCATCACTCCATTAACTTCCAATTTGAAAAATGGAATTTACTCGATTGCGAGCATTGGCCATGGAGTGGAAAGATTTCATATTTTATCCCCTACCTTAAGCCATCACGCCCTTGATTTTTGTCTCCAGCTTAGCTCCTCCAATCTGGCCAACTTATTGAATTCCATCCTCAAACTTTTCCTCTCTCTCCACTCTTCATTATTCAGACCAGAAACTTCTTCCTTATTAGCCAAACAGATAATCATGCTCATTACCCCTAGCTTTGCTTCATCCACCCTACCAAAAGATTCAATGTTCCAGAATTTTATCCTTTGTTTTAGAGCTCTCAATTTTTAACAGAAAATATGCATAGCACTACCACTCACAACACTTTCTTCTCCCCACCACCTCCTTACCAAAGAGATAAATTTATCATCCTCAAGCCACATATTTTAAAATCTAAAGGGGGCTGCTTTGTTCACCTTATCGTGACTTTCCAACAAAATGGGACAGCGATCAGAAACTGTTCTCTGTAAGCATACCGACCAAATCTGAAAATATCTCCTCCCAACTCTTAGAAATCAGAAATCTATCCAGCTTTGACATATAAAGGATTCGATTCATTACTGGACCAAGTAAACTACCCCCCGGATAAAGTAACTCCATGAGGTCATTTCGGTTAATAAAGTCAGAGAAATCTGACGTAGTAGACGATAAGAGCAGCCTTTCCTTTCAGAAAAGAAACAAATCACATTGAAATCGCCTCCTATGCACCGTGGAAGATTCCATGAGTTCCGGATACCTTCCAACTCCAAGCATAATTCTTGAGATCTTACCCCCTCTTTCGGCCATACATAGAAGTGAATAAGCATGGATCACTTAGCCCCGAAAACCTTAACACCACTGAAATGGAATATACCCCTGAGAGCTTATGTTCAACAGAGAATTTCCGTTTGTTCCATCCCCTTAGCCACCCCTCCAGCTGACTCATTCACAGGTAAGGCATGCCATTCCATCTCCCTTGCTTTCCAAATCTCCTCTAATCTTATACTATCTAGACTTGATAATTTTGATTCCTGAATAAACAAAATATCCGGATTCCAAACCATTAAAGACGACTTTATAGCAGATCTTTTGTCCTTGGCATTTAATCCCCTCACATTCCATGATACTATTTTTATCTCATTGACAACTGTTGTTGTGCCCTCGTCTATTTCTCCTTAGCTTGTTGTCTGGGCTACGGGAGGGGCTGTCCATTAATCCCCAAGACAGCCTTTGCAACTCCCTAGACTTCTTGAACCTTCCTCCATCATTGAAACTGTTTCTCCCTTCAATGGCAACAAAAAGAAGACATAATTTTACAGTGGACCCAATCTGAAACCTCTTCCCTTAAAACCGATTTATGAATCCCCACTACTTGCACCTCCGAAACATTCTGCTGTGATTTCCTTCTCCGACTCCTTAGAACAGCATAGATTATTGGGGGCACTACAACCTGCCTGATCGACCATAGTCATTCCCAACTCCAGGAGAATCATCTTCAACAGCTCAATGGATAGACATGGGCTTTCTGGAGATTGTACCACCTGGATAATTAATAAAGGCTCCAACCCTTGATCCCACCCAAAATCCCAAAACTCAGAACCCTCACCAACGACCAACCCATCAAACATCCCACCTTCAACTGACCCCAAGCCAAAAAAAGAAGGAGAATAAGAAGACGAAGAAATAGAAGAAAAGGAAGAAGAAAAGGATGGAAAATATGAGTATGTGAAGGAGGAAGGAATAGTAATAGGATGATCGAGAGGGGGGAGAAGATGAAGGGATATGCGTAAAGAGAAGGGAATAGGGGACTTACTTGAGTGTAATACAGAGATTGATGGGCTTGACAATAGTCCACTAAACCCAAAACCCTCTGCTAAGGCTAGCTTTAGGAATTGGAGACAAGGGGTATATTCTTCACAACAACCTGCTGCTCCTACTGACAATGTTGGTATGAGCTTCCTTCGGACTTGATGCATGACGATTATCCGACGGAGCTTCAAACAACACCCTGCCTTCAGGCATCCTTGTAGGTGACAAGACCCTATCATCTGGCTTCAAACAATGCACCTAATCCTCACAAAACCTCGATTAAGGAGTGGCCCCTTCGAACGCACACTGTAGAGGCCCTGGAATCATCATATTTTCTTCGAAATTGCTCCCCTCCAAGCAAGGAGATGAAACTGATATTGCCTTTAGCTTATTCACCTGGATTTTTGACTGAGAAAACTCCCAAGATACCTGGTTTTCTCAAAGATAGTGAAAGCGAAATGTCACCTTTGCTTGAAAGTTTATGACATGGCTCCGAAATCAAAGGCTCGTCTACTGCCCTACCCGAATCCACTTCACTCGGGGATTTGAAACACATGCCTGAAGTTAATGGGGCCTCTATCGTTGGAGCTCATGGCCTGAAAGAAAGGGGATTGACCTACCGTGCATTCTCAACAGGGGGCGAAAGGCCCATGATCTTATTCTAATCCTTTGAATCCGAACAATTTCCAGTTCTTTGGGTTTTGGCCCAAGATGAATCGGCCTCAAAACTCCTGCTAGAGGGAGCCTTCAAACTTTTTAAAGAATTTGACAAGTCAAACTATTGGGACCCACCCCCACCAACTTCACGATTTAACACCTCGTTGCCTACTTTTCTACCCCCTGAACCCCTCTTTTTCCTCCAGCTCATCATCTTCTCCGATGAGAAAAAGCAGAAATTTGATGAAGCTTTCATCTGAGTTAACACCATCTGGTGCAACAGTTCTCCCACCAGAGAGCACACGAAA
This sequence comes from Pachysandra terminalis, assembly GCA_031762675.1. Lineage (NCBI taxonomy): Eukaryota > Viridiplantae > Streptophyta > Magnoliopsida > Buxales > Buxaceae > Pachysandra > Pachysandra terminalis. The sequence continues at coordinate 10,534,879 of JAUPMG010000005.1, forward strand.
TTACCTCGTTTTGAACCTGGAATGAGATGTTGGATTGCCTTTTAAGGCCTTAGCTCCAGCGAATTTGGATTCCAACTCATTGCAACTCTTGGCACTCCTCTGTTGCCATATCCGTGCGAACATACCCACCGCACACTTTGCCAATAGTTCTAACAATAATCATTTTTAACACATCTAATTTGGTTTAGATCTCGTCTTCCTAATTCTCACACTCTTTTGTGCCTAGCTTATTAGACAGGTTATTATATCATTGTTGTCTGGCCTCAATTATTATCTTCTTTATGATTTGTTTTGAACACTAACTTTTCTTGGCTCTTATTTCTCCACCAAGCCTCAAAATAAAGACTCTTCTCTTTCATAACCTTTTAACCACATCACTCCACTACCAGGTTTCTTTTATTGTTTTACGAATAACAAAGATTCATTAAAATCGAGAGGGAAAACAAAGTGCAATCATACAAAATGGCCAACCCTACATGCCGACAATAAGGCAAAAAGAGAAAGTAACAACTGAATACAAGGGGACTAAAAATCACCCCCTCTTCCAAGACCTCGCTCGTCGGTATACTAGCAAAGAAGCTGCCAAATCTGACATCCCTCCTAGCCAACCTATCCACTAATATATATGTGGTCCAAAGCACATGGAAAATGAGATATCAGTCCCATGTGTCAAAGACTATGCTAATTGAACAAAGTGGATAAGCATCCAGGAACACTCTTGTCGGCAAACCAACCATGAGACAATAGTAGACGAACCCCCCTCCATCTTTAAGTCAATGAATCCTCAGGTCCTCACCTCTCTCAGTCCAATTTCCAAGTCCAAAATCCCACTACCAAGTTTCTTTGTTCCCTTAGATCTCCTAACACCTTTCCCACGTATTTAATGAAGCTATGCATTTCATAGATTTATATGTGATATGTTTCTAGATCCCATGTTCCCTCTTTCAATAATTTTATCCTCAAAGATAATAAATACTCTCCTTTAGGTTCCACCATTTAAGTCATTTTTATTGTGCTTTTATGTCTTTCATTCTTTTGGAATGGCTTCGCAATCTCTACAGATTGCTAAATCATTTCTCCTAGGAAAAAGAAATGAGTTGGAATTCTACAGCCCAATTCTAATATGTAATACTAAATACACTCTTTAAATGGAAAAAAAAAAATACACTAATAATATTCAATAAAAAAGTATCAAATATAAAACCTTGAAGACAATAATGGAAGGATACTAAATAGATAGCGCTCCCACCAATCCAACATGTATAGTCCAAAAGTGACATTGTAGAGATAAATCTTGCGCTGTATCCAGTTCATTGCTTTAAATCTACGAACAATTAGAAGATATATAAGAGGCCTGGAAAAGCACTGTAAACTAAAGAAACTTTAGGAGTAAAATGAAAGTAACTAACAGACTTGCATTCTCATCTAAATATCTAGCAGAAATTTAAAAGGGTGAAAAATAAACAAATAAATACGTGAACATAAGCAATAACAATACATACATTAAAGAAAATGTAACAAAACAGTACTGAAATAAGGTGCTTTTAGTATTTCATTTGCGGCACCTGATTAATGAAATTCGCAGCTTCTATGAATCACGATTTGTTTCTATTTTCCAATACTATAGCGGAGATTAGGAGAAAAATTAGTGACACATATAAAACAGAATCAAACTAGGAGTAAACGGTTATTTACAAAGTAGTATTGAAAGATGATTAGAAAATAGAAGTAATTGGTGCATATCCATGTTGACTCCACTAAGATCTCAAGAAGTACAACATACTTAGAAGCAAATTTCCCCAATAATCAATCAATCAATCAACAATATCTTTTCCCATTATATGTTATCAAGCCAACAAATCCATTGAGACCTCAACAACTAATGTTCTGCTATTCAAGCCTAGCAATGCCAATTTTGCAGTTAAATTAAGTGTTTTAAAAATCTTACCTCACCAAACCCATCATGTCCTCTTAGGTCGTCCCCTCACTACTTATTCTACTCAGTTTTACATATACTGCTGAAATCTAAGGGCATCCCCAAAATAATAGAGATAGCAACCACTAGCTGGGCAGCTGCAATGTGCATACTTCCAAAATCAACTAAATGTTTGCAGAATCGTTGAAAGGTTTTTATACTTAGGAATACATGCGAAATGTCCAGTAGTTTAGAACTGCAAGTACCTAATTGGAAAAGGTTTGTCTTGGAGTACCCCGCTAGGGGATAGATCCTTAGCTATTCACTCTAAGATAAAACCATCTAAATCAAGTTGTGCATGCTAAAAAGTAGCTCAGATTAGACCTGCCAAACTGACATCTTCATACAGGTCGGCATTTAAAGTAGGGTCAAATGGCAATTTCAGGAATCTTTCTGAACTCGCCGCTTGATTGGCCCAGAGTGCGGGGCCATCATCTCAGAAATTGTGCACAGAAAGATCAAGGCTGTGACAAGTTCAGAAATCTTCCTGAGCTCGCCATGTTTCGCTAGCATTTTCCTTTTGGCTGGAAGGACGACACTACATTTTTCCATCAAAAAAATCAGGCTTCAAATCATCTGTACGATTGCATGCAACATTTCCTATAGCAAAATCAGTGGTTGGTCCATTTTCTTTTCTTTCTTTTTTTTTTTCAAAATATACAAAATCACAGTTTTTTGTGGAACAAAATCACAAGGACCATTCACAAATTTTTCTGTAAGAAATGCTGTAGATAATTTCAAGCCCAAAAATCATATCAGATACGTTAATATAGAATGTAAAGAGATTGATCATCAGATCACCACTAGAAATTCTTTCCAAATCGGGGTGAAATGCTTAAAAATAAAGCAAAAAATCACAGTTTTTTGTGCAACAAAATCACAAGGACCATTCACAAATTTTTCTGTAAGACATGCTGCAGATAATTTCAAGCCCAAAAATCATATCAGATACGTTAATATAGAATGTAAAGAGATTGATCATCAGATCATCACTAGAAATTCTTTCCAGATTGGATTGAAATGCTTAAAATAAAGCAAAAAATAACAGAAGATATATCTAAGCAATAAACTGGCAACGAAGATACTACAGCATCTCACCTCTAATTCACCGAACCAAGAACTCTTCAAAGTTGGAAACCTGATCAATACTCTTTACCCAATCAATAAAATCTCATATTCGCTTCAAAACGACCATTTGTAAAGATCTCGAATCTCAAGAACACACCAAATGATCCCTATCTCCTTCGAGCGAAAATCAATAGGATTATAGATCGCTATTTCCTTGTTTGATTGTTTGAGTAACAGGAATAATCATATCATATGGCTTGTTTTTTATTAATTTATCCTCTTTAATAATTATAATAATTTTCAGATTCCTTAACTATCATTTGAGCAATAAAATATTTAACAATGGTTATATTTGTTTTTTAATTAAAACTTTTAGTAAAAAATATCTTTGATCTTTTAAATATCATTTTAGTGATTAAAATTATCCCTTTTTGTTTATACTAGTAAAAATGCATGTGCGTTGCACGTGATAAACCAATATTTTTTAGAATTATTTTACTAAGACCAATAAAAATTCAAAAAAAATTAAAAACCAAACAAAAGAAAGGAACGTGAACTTGGTGAATTCTGAATTACCCTACGAAATGAAATTCTTGCTTCTTCGCTGATGAATATAGCATTTTTTTAAGTGTTAGTATGAACATTTATTAGTGAACATATTCTAAACCGAACTGAACCAAACACATAAAAGAATAAGACAGAGAAATAAAAGAGTATCTAGTTGGGGGGCATTTTTTAATATTGATTAGTTGAAAATAACCTATTTACAATGTGCGTTTAGTAGAACGTAACTCTTAAGCAAGAAAATATACATTTGTTATGAAATGAACACTACAAGCATACATTCAAATGAGCAAAACTATTTGTTCCAACTAAAGCTTATATAGAACATTTATTCTAAGATGTTGATTAAATATGAAGAAACTATATCAAGACATTGTATAAGCTTAAAGTCATGTACATTCAAATGATGACACAAAAGGTCACACATCTTGGCTGCTAGTTGTTGAAGTTTAATGCTATCGGCTTCATTCCGATCCTTCAACATAATCTCCCATTTCTTTGTCAAAGCCATTACCACCATCATCATCTTCTTCGTCACTTTTGAACTCATCCATATCATCATCATCATCATTATCTTCGTATACAAATTATAAATAAAGCATAAGAATGCAAAGGTGTGTGAGAGAGAGATAGTAGATGGATTTTCAAAAACAAATGGTAGAGTAAATGGGTTGTCGAAGAGAGAGAGAGAGTTAGATAAAAATTCTATAAGCTTTTAACTTACTTGAAGCCAAACAATATCCTAGTAAATGAAGCTTGTAGTTTATTTCATCTATGTACAATCATTTATGCTTTTTCCTGAAAGCATTTGTAGATATTAGAGAAAAAAATAACCATATTAAATATCTGAATGAAGTTCATCTAAAGAAAGTTCCAAGTCATCACTTGGCATTCCTCTATATTTTTGTTGGGTCTATATGGGATTTACAACATAGTATATATTTGAAAAGAACCTAAAAGTACATAGTTTGTTATATTGGATTCAATCAATACTTTTGTTCTAGATGAGATCTATACTTTCAAATCCAAACCAACTTTTTATTTAATGCCATATGTTATATCTGAATTTAGAGTCGTTCATTTCCATTGCTTGTGAAGCAGAATTCCAGGATAAAAATAAAAAACATAGAGAGAGAAGAGAGAGAGAGAGAAATGTCATGAGCTCCACCACAACAACAACCCATCCATTCAATAAATCAAACACCATTTCATCATAAGTTAAAAATATGTAGAAGAATTAGTGAATATCATAAGCTAAAAACCTAGACAACACATCATATACTGATTCCACCATCCTCATCTCAGGGAAAAAAAATCAAAAGAAGAAAATTCTTTGCGACTGTGTGAGATAGAGCAAAGCTAGGAACAACGGCTTTGAAAATGATAATATTGGTATCACCTCTATTCTCTGATTGACCTTCTCCATTAGCGGAGCTTTTTACACATTAATTTCGGATTTCAAATAAAACTCCGCCCTTCTTTCCCCACAAAATGTATAATAGAACAAA
>JAUPMG010000005.1:10547930-10559035 GCA_031762675.1 Pachysandra terminalis
TGGAGGAACCGGTCCATGACTTGACATCGGTGGAATGCTACCTCCAATTCCCTGTATGTTCGATAGAGCCAAAGATTCCCCCCCCCCACTGATCGGAGTACGCCGATTACCCCCCGAACCGTACAAGATAGTTACCACCTATCATACGGCTTTCTAACTTAACTTCTTTTTCTGGTCGTTCCGCTCTGTTGGATCGATGGTAGTATAAGAGATCTGTAACCCCCCGACATTTTGGACATAATGGTTCCTGCTTCCTACCCATAGTTAGCATGTATCTCCCCGGGTCATACTTGAGTATCACATCGTAGACCCCCACCCCAACTCTATCTTCCTTATCAGTGAACCGGAACATAGTGCATAGGTACTCTTCGATGCTGCGGGGACGAGACGACGTGACGTACTACGATCACGTACAGAAGTGCTGCCCTTCGGCTCGGCAATATGGAACCTCTCAACAGCTCCCGTTCCTTTATGGGGTCCTATCGGGATAGGTAGGCCCAAGCCTTTCCCCTCCCCCCGACCGAGCAGTAGTTCCCCACGGCTGACAAATAGGAGTTTAGGCCGTAAAAGAAAGGCACCGGCCCCCATTCCCCCCCACTGGGATTTTGCTTTCCTTATCTACGTGCGCACTGCGTCAGCACTGGCGAAAAAGAGGTAGGCTTTACTGAAGAAGAAGGGGCGGGCCGGGCCGGGTGCTTGTGGGCCCCCTCTGCAGCAAGTGCTTGTTGGACCCCCACCCCCGTTTCCCGAGAGGGGGCCGGGCTGTGTTTCCCCAGCGGCCGGCCAGTGGCGGCAGAAAACGAACTCGGGTGGGCTCCGCGCGGTTCGCGTTTTATTGTGTTGAGAGCTTCTCATTCTCTTATAGAAGCCCGCGTCCACGCCGGGGACGGGTAAAGCCCAGCGAAGCAGCAGGGAGCACTGAGCAATGGGGGGATGAGGGCGACTCCGCCCATGGGTTGGACCACACCACAGGCGGAAGTCCTTCCACGGCAGGAGAAGGGCAGGGCAGCGTCCTCGTTGTCGGACCGGAACAAGAAACGGAAGCTAGTCGTTGGAGGGGCTCGTGGAGTGCGACTCCACAGAAGAGTACGCGCGCTAGCGCGCTACAACTAGCATTTTGAAGCCAGCTGAAAAACGGATGCGCGCTACTAGCGCGCCCCTTACTAGTCAAGTCATTTCTCTCTAGTCAAGTCATTTCTCTGATGGGCTCGCTTCGCTTTTTTTTGTTGCGGAGCTCGCTGCCTCCCCACCCCTGCTTAGCGTTCCACTTGTGATCCTGGATGCAGTGGAGGATTTTGATAAATGCGCCCGAACGTTCCCCCTCCCTCCATAAGACCCTCTTTCTCTTTCTCCCCTCGAGAAAGAAGAGAATCAATCCTTTCTTCTCTTCTTTCATGTGAACGGCCCTATCTTGTATCGAAAGGTTTTTCGTGCTATACACCACGTTGAGAAAGACCAACCTCCTATGTACCGTACCATTTTTTTACCTCGAAAGGGAGGTGCTCCTTATGATGCGGGGCTGGATCAAAGCTGTCCGAAGTGCAAGGGGTAAACTCGGACTCGGATAGGATAGGATTGTGCGTGCCGGGCCCCTTAAGTGATAGGGGTGTCATATTTTGGCCGAGTTTACCGTACTGTAGGCCCCTATGTTACGCGGCCGTAATATTTTGTTACGTTCCACCGCTGTTACGCCAGAAATCCAAGGTTCCACACGAGCTCCCGTTCCGCGGCGTGGTGGCAGGACCGCTAGGGGATTGGCTCCGGGTGTAGATAGGGTCAAATCTGCAGGGGTCATGCAAATACATAGGCCCCTTCCCTTCTGCCGAGTGGTTTAGAAGGCGCTTTCCGATCAACGGTCCCTCGGAGCGAAGGGTTAGGCAGGTAGTACGGGCCCTCTGACTTCCAGCTATGTGCTGTTGTGCGGCTCCCGCGAAGCGAATGAAGGGAAGCTCTTCGAGCTTTCTCCGCCAGCGGCTTATGTAGTGGTCGGCCTTATAAAGCTCGAAAGCTCTTCTGATCTACGACCATCCTCCCCCCGCTTTTCTTCTCTTCACTTAGTAGTCGGCATTCTATAAGCGACTTGTCGAGTCGTAGAAGCTTTGCTTCTTGTAGTCGGCCCGTAATGCCTCCCTTCATTTGCTTGCCTCCTTCCAGCCCAGAATGCTTGGCCTCCTGCGCCAAGTCGATCTTTTAGGCTTGGCTTCGTCCCGGAAGCGAAGCTTCTACGACGAGTCGCTTCTCCCCTTCTCCACTCTCTCTGGCGGAGAAAGCTCGAAGAGCTTACGGGTGAGCTTACGCTTACTCTCAGCCTCTTTGATTGGTAGGCGGGCGGGCTAAGCCCCCTACTTAAGATTCAAAAGGCTAATTGGATTATGTCGTGACGCTTTGGTTAGGCCGACTACTCTACTATAGGCTACTTCTAGCTTCTATAGTGGCCCTTCCACTTTGGTGTAGTTGTAGTGTGTATTGGTACTGAATGAACATATCAAACAAAGGATCCGAAGGAGAAGCCCTTCTCCGGCCTGGGAAAAGCAGCGAACTCTAGAAGCTAGGGCTTTGTTCACCTTTGGACACGAACACTATTCCGTTCTCAGCGGAAACCCGCCTTAGAGATTGAACGTCGACTTATCTTATTGCCGTTCAATCTAAGACAGCGCTGATAGCTTGTAGTGAACAGCCCCCTTATGAAACCAACCGAAAGCAGCCTTTGGTACTTAAGTAGTTAAGGCGAACAGCCCCCCTTGCTACTATGATAGAAAGCCGTTTGCTTGTTGCCAAACCGTTCGCCTTTCTTTTGAATAAAAGTAGGGCGAGCAGAGCGTACCCTTATAGATAGGGCAAAAAAGAAAGGCCTTTCTTTTTTTGAATAAAAGTAGGTCGCGACTGTTGTATTGTAGTCGGTCGGGGGAAGCTACCGCTTCTACGACAGCTCCGCTTCCTCGTCTTGCTTCTGGCAAAGCTTCTACTTTGCTTGCTTCTCTCGCGCTTGCTTGCGCGAAGGCTTAGAGTCCTTTTCGCTGGGTCCAAAAGCTTCCGTCAAAGCGAAAGATCTGATCCAACAGAAATCCCGCATATTGAGCGCTGCGGATATGCGGCTACGGCTAGGCTATCATATCAAGCCATAAATGACTTATATATGTATAGAGAGATCCCCTAGATATACAGATAGAATAGATGTTCATGGATAGACAGACATTCCATTGATTCACGAAATGGCTCGTCCATCCAAATGAATCATTCTTCTGGTCTCTCTTCGCCCCCCGCCCCGAAACTGACCCACGGCGCAGCGCCCATTCGCTTCGCGCGCGGGAAGGCAACGAAGTTCAGTTCATGAGACCGCAGGCGGAGTGGAGCAGCCGCGACACGAAGTTCCTTACCTTAGCTGGATCTCGCTGGTGCCACCTAAACGGTAGGTAGGCGGCGGATGTGTGACGTTTGGAGTTGTCGTTCGTGCACCTGTCCCCAATGGAAGAATGAGTGATCCGTTCCCCTGCGGATCATGGCCTTCCCACTCGGTCCCCGATGGCCAGCGGGGGATTCGGTATAGCAGCTCACGTTCGTTTGCGCTGCGCGTTCCCGCTGGACTGGACACGTGTTAGCTGTAGGAAGTATGGTTCCGAAAGTGACTTCGGTTCGCCAGTTCAGGCTCAACTCCTCGCTTTACGTTAGCGGACCTACAGGTCGGGCCGGGGCTCTGCGCTCTTTCTTTCTGTGTGGGACGATGCCGGGGAGAGAAGGGAATGCGTCGAGGCGGCGAACAACAACAACACAACTACATTTTGGCTTTTCCCTCCATGAGATGAGCCCAGTGCAGTGGACCGATGGATAAGAGAACTGAGCTGGCCCAAAAAGCGCTTGGGCGCTCTACGTACGATGTAGACTCCATCAGATACATATCGATTTCATTTCTTTCTGATGGATCAAGAATAGATAGTTGTCTCATCAATAGATAGAAATAGGAGATTTCCCCTTATTCTTGAGAGATTCCCTCTCTATCCATTCCTACTCTTTCGATCTATCAGAACAGATCAGGCTATCTATCAATCGATTTGAAAATAGCACGTTCCTCTCGCTTTTCGTTCATTTCCGCCACGCCAACATAGCCGCCATAATAAGAAGCAGCTAGAAGCGCTCGCTTCACGCCCTTGAATTCTTATTCACGAATGAATTGGGAAAGCCAACAGAAAGATTAGATTCTGACTTCGTAGAGCCGGTGCTGCTGTTGCCTGCGCGTAGGGCCGTCCCCCACTCCCGTCCCGGGGCGCTAAGGAGCTTTTGTTTTTGGAACAGACGGCAGTGTTTTGCTGACGCCTCGAATCAAGCTTTTGTTGCGACATGCTATGTTTTCTCCCCCATTGCTAGTAGGTTGATGGGTCGCACGCCCGGCACACATGTTTTGGCCTTGTGTGTCCAAAACGAAAAATAGGTGACCTAACGGCCGCCGCCCGACTAAACATACCAATAGTCACCAGATTCATATGGGCTACTGGGGAGTGAGCAATGATCTTCTTAAGATCGATCTGTCTTGAAGTGGTCGAGGGAGTATATATTATAGCAATCGCGCTTGGAGTATAAATGAAAGGAGTGGAACGAAGTGTCGCTTCGGGAAACATGGGTATTGAAAATCTTAAAAACCCGTGGGTTCCCAATTTTGAAGGAATTCCTGCCAAGATGACGGATCCTGCCGTAGGTGCCTCTACATGAGCTTCGGGTGACCAAATATGAACTGGTACCATAGGCACTTTGACGGCGAAAGAGGCGAAAGAAGCAATCCATAGAAAGATTTGGCGCCGCTCACTAAATTCTGTGGTTAATGAGATTTGTGAATCGGTGGTTCCTGTTTGGAGAAGAATCAACGGAATAGCTAATAGCATAAAAACAGATCCAAGTGAAGTATAAAGGAAAAACTGATATGCTGCCTTGATCTTTCTTTGTCTCGAACCCCATACCCCTATAATAATGGTAGAGTAAGGGGTGGCCCCAAAGCGGAATTGACCGGTGGTGGTTGGTCGAAGCTCCAGTAGGTAGCCACTCCCTTCTCAGGGAACCGTACGTGAGACTTCCGCATCATACGGCTCCGTCCCGAGCTTCCGTCGTCGGCCCTTGTCATTAGACCACTATCTATGCATGTATTTTCAGCCTGGACTCTCGAATCTTTTGCTTCTCGGGTGGTGGCGAACAATGCAGCTTGCGTTGCGGGAGATGCCCGCCCGTAGGGCCCGGCCTGCTTCCCGCCCGAAAGAACCGCTCACTAGCGAGCCGGGACTAGTTGGAGGGGGGGGCCCGACCGTATAAAACCATGCCTTTCGAACCGAACGCAACGCCCGTCTTCCAAATCCAAATCAAAATGGGCTCGTTGGGAAGAAAGATTGAGTGCGGCCTGTAGAGCACATTTAACGCACAGTCGGGTTGCTCACGCAGCGGATCTCTCTCTCTAGATATCTATATCTCTCTAGAGAGAGAGATGTGAAAGTAATAGCCTTATGTTATGGCCGCCCCCCGACTTACGGCCTTTACGCTACTACTACTGTGATGTGAGCGGTTAAAATGGGTTTGATCTTTCCCAATCATCCTGGCCGGAACTTGTACGGAGGTGCATGCATAAAGGTTTGGAACCCTTTTCTTATCTGAATCTTAAGGACAGGACCCTACCCTATTCTCGAACCCCATACCCCTATAATACGAGCTCTACCCTGCCCTTTTGAAGGGGGCCAAATAAATTGATCCACCTGCTGCCAAGAGTCTTTATTCGGAATTATACTGAACGGGTCGATCCTCCCCTCCCGTTTGTTTTAGCAACTTATCCTAAGGTCTCCTCGCCAAGAGCTCGCCGGCGACGACAGAGGAACCAACCCGCCTGCTGTGGCGGGGCGGCTTTTTTGTTTCACAATAAGACCTGGACGATTATCCCTACCCTCGGTAGCTTACGAGTTTACGTCCATCCCTGGTCGGGTACAGTTTCCTTTCGATTTCTCCCTTGTAGCCGTTACCCGAATTCGCGCAAGTGTGTCCACACCCCCCTTTTCAAACCCAGTTTCGAGCTTGACGAGGAATCCATTCTCGCGAACAAACACACCCCCTACACACACCTAGGAGCACCCCTTCCTGCATATCCATACAAGACCCGAGTAGGCGGGTCGAGGTCCTACGAGGTACCCACTACTCGGAGTACCCTCCCAAAAGGAAAAAGATGTGTCTGTCAGGTTCGGTTCTTCTTAGTTGGGTTGGGCGGGTTCGACCAGAAATGCTATGCTTACGCACAAGACTACCCCTCTTCCCGAAAGCTTCGCGGGGACTACTTTACGACGACGGACGACCGCCCGTAGGGGGTTTACTGCACAAGGCCCCTGCAGAGGAAAAGCTTTATCCCAGCGAATAGAAGATGCTCAGCTCCGCACAACATAGGGATTGGCACGCTTTCGGAAAGAACATAGAATAGTAGAGGATCCAGCATGCGGAACACGGCGATCATTAGAAATTCACGAATTAGAGATGCTGTAATATACTCTTTCCCATAACTTCTCATACCAGACCAACCCACTGAAATGCAAATAGGGATCAGAAATGTGGTCAATATCACGAAGAATAAAGAGAGACCGTCTATACCCAAATAAAAATTGATGTTTTCATAAGGAAGCCATCGAAGGCTTTCCACAAATTGAGATTTGGCCGTAGAAGGATCGAATTGTATCCGAGGAACAGGGGGATACAAAAAAGTAATAAGAGAGGCGCACAGACCAATCAATCGTATCGGTCGTATTCTTGAATTTGGAATGAAAAGAGGAGTAATGCTTCCTAGCACGGGACACGGAATAGGACCACTTAGATCGGAATAGCATTCACAGAAATGTTCTAACATAGAGTAGAATCGAACATTGAAGAGATGAGTTGACAACAGTAAAAAGATGGGCGCCTAATTCCAATACAATAGGGGTCTATCGGTGCAAGTCAGCTGAACACCGTGATTGATGAGTGGGTAGGTGGGTTAGGTGCACCTCTCGCCCAGTGGGAAGTAATGAGGCTAGTCCCCCCCCCCCTGAATGAAGAAGTAGTGGGCCCCCCTTCCCGCGTATGCGCCTTTATTTAGATTAGATTCTTTCTATTTTTTCATTTTTTATCCAAAATGAGATTTATATAATGGAATCTTTCTAAAGAAATTTATCTGGCAAAACGCAATTCGTCGATTTCAATCCAAGGTGCACCTTGCCTTTTTTCAGGTAGCTTTCTTTGTGACGCCTATTCAGCTAGGTGGGGCATTGGTCATAGCCGAAATTCGTCGAAGGAAATAAGAAGAGAAAGAAAGGGAAGTTTTGTCTTTCTTTCAATCCAAATAAGAGAACAAAGAAACCACTCAAAAAATGAAAGTTAGAAAAATAAGTTTCAGTAAGAACTAGCACTAGACTTCTTCCCCCCTTTCTACTTTTCCTCTCTCCTTTTGTTTGTGCTTCCACCCCCGGGCTTTTCATTCTGTTTTATAGAGACCCGAGGAAATTCTTCTAATAATTAATGTAGAAAGGTGAGGCACTTTCCCCGGCATACGGAATCAAAAACATCCAGGATGACTTCTCTTTCTATCGGGGGGAGGCTCTCGAAACCAAACGAGACTAGAAGGAACATGGGAATTAGCACCATTCCTATGAGTGCCTTTGTCTCGAAGAGCCAACAAAGGGGCAGCCCTCTCTCTCTATCTCGGTCTCGGTTTAGCATCATATATCGATCTGGATTAAATTGGGATTGGTTGTAGTGCGGATTAAATTAAGGAGCTGCTCCTCCATGCTGTGGCTGTGGAGGTGGGGGCTGCCGCCTCCCTGGGTTTTGTTTGGGAAGGACCCCCCTCTTTTTTTTTTACGGGCCCGCCCTGAAAAATGGGTTCTTGAGGAAGCGTGGTAGGGGAGGGTAGGGGCTGTCGCCGCCTGATAGAGGCAGAAGCCAGGGCCACCGGAGCTATCTGCGTCGAGTGTGTCGATTGAAAGAGGAGGGGAGACAACTCAAATCAAATGCCAGCGCAGAAATAGAAAGAGTCGTGCCGTTCAAAGTGGAATTATTCTAAGATCCATTGCTCGATTTTGCATGCTCTGCTCCCAAAATGCAGAGAGACTTGCGAGGCAGATCCGGGTTGGTTGGTCCGGAAAGTAATGGGAGAGGCGGGCTAAGTGAAATAATATACTGGTGCTACTATAGAATCTTATGAATCACGCACGGCACACTTTCTATATCTCCTCCGTCTACAAGGTGAACAGCTTAGCTTACAGCACAGCGTGTTCGCCACCACACTGGCTGGCTGGTGCATTGGTCAGCCCGAGAGGCATGACCCTTCGATTAGAACGCCCCATATCTCGTGACACGCGGAGCGTGGCATTTCCTTTTATAAAGTCCGTATAACTTCTAACCAAAAGATTCATTCTTTATGAATCAAGTACCACATTGCCTCTTTGAGTGAAGAAGAGAAGGGCTTTGTATAGCTTGATTCATAAAGCTTGAGCTTTGATTGAAAGAAGGCGTCGCCCTAGGCTCACCATTATTTCATTTCATTCTATTGATGGGTTCTAGCTCCAAAGAACATATACATGGAGCTATGTCGACTTACGTACGTCTCGTTGACCAAACGATCAGGTATACCACGTATCATCCCCTCTTTCCATAGAGGAGAGATAAAGAAAAAAAAAAGAGAGATTTCTCTTGTGACTCGGAATGAACCTTTCTCGGTGGAGGAAAGGAATAGCGATTTATTCCTATGGAGCATCCAGGAACAAGAAGATTCAATCGGACGACGAATCGTGGTCCAAGGAAATCCAAGGTCCGCTTCCACGATTGAATCTATATCGAATCTGAATATCAGAATAGCTTATATAGTCATGATTCAATTCAGGTCCACTGACTTTTGATTGATTTCTCATTTTTCGGATCTGATTGGAACAATGGAGAAGTAGGAAGACTTTGGCGATTCATAATGGGGTATCTAGAATCTCTATGTCCCAGGACATACAATATGAATAATGAAACATGAGGAAGCGGAGCTGTAGTGACATAGCAGTTCTCCTAATCGACTACTTATCATCATAATGAGAAAATGTTCCACTTCAAAACTAATAAAAAGAATAACTACTCGCCCCTTTTATATTCAAAAAAAAAATCTATATCCTCTGCTGAAAAATGCAGACTAAGACTGGAGTTTCGTGGAAAAGAAAAAAGCCCTTTATCGGATTTGAACCGATGACTTACGCCTTACCATGGCGTTACTCTACCGCTGAGTTAAAAGGGCCCATTTTCTTCAATTCATGAATTAGCCCACTATGAGTCTACTGCATTAAAATTTATATAAAAATATACTATATATATATAGTATATCATTCGTGTCTCTGTTACAACACGGCGAAACTAAATGGTTCGAATTCAAAAAAGAATAATAAGAATTTGTAGGCTGTACACCTCATTTTCCTGGGATTGTAGTTCAATCGGTCAGAGCACCGCCCTGTCAAGGCGGAAGCTGCGGGTTCGAGCCCCGTCAGTCCCGACGGATCCAATGAATCCATCAATTCATCTCTCCACTTTCTGTGAAGAGGGGGGGACAAGGAGCAGGATCTAATTCCCAGCAGGAGGATCCTTCTTTCGTTTCGCATTTATCATCGGACAAATCAAGTCAAGGAATCAAAATGACAATAACTAGTACCGATTGATGGGGGAGAGACATATGTAGGTTGGTACAATCGGAGGTATCACCATATTCAGGATTCCAAGAGATACCGTACTGGTCTGGCTTTTTTCGATTGTTCCTGATCAATCGAATAGAGTAGCCATATTTTTCCCGGGAGCACATACAACAATTGGATTCGTTTCTTGTACGATACGCAATTAACTTAACATAGTTACCCCGACAGAGTACTTTTAAGATTCAACCTACCCTTTCTTCTAGCTCTGATTCTGTGTAACCTATATGACTAATTGGGGACACAGAATCTATCTCATCAAAATGAATTGCACAATGGATTCTCGATGTGTGCGTCCCAATCCAAGGAAAGGGGAGACTAATCAAAGATCAAAGATCCGCTCCTTCTGTTCTGGGGGAATGAAAAAAAAAAAACAAGATGATGAGATTATGGAAGTACCGAGCATTTATTGCTACTACACTCTTCATTCTAGTTCCTACTGCTTTTTTACTTATCATCTACGTAAAAACAGTCAGTCAAAATGATTAATTTGAATGAAACTTGACTTCTTAGTTCTTATCAATGATTGAAGAAATGAAAGGGATTACAATTCCAAGTCTTAAATGAAATGAGTGGACTGGATTTCATCGGCGGTATATAGATCCAATACAATAGAAAGTCTGGTAGAAAGAGAACTAGATGCACCTTTCGACCACACTTTCTATTGTATGAAGATATGGGATTGATATAGATCAATCTATAATTTGTATCTACATATATTTATTACATGTAAATATATGTAGATGTACATGTAAATAGCACTCCGATTCTATTTCTTCGCTACACCCATTCGTCTTTCTTCCGATCAATTCGAAATAATCCAACGTCAACTGCTCTACTCTAATTCATAGGTTTTTTTATTGTATTGATCCCGGGATCTATCGAAACAATGGAAGAATAGTATGGGCATATAAAAAAATAAAGCAACCAAGTCATCCCTTTTTTTTAGCATTCCGAAGAAGTAATTGATTGAGCCGTTAACAGATGATCCAAGGAGTTCTATGGTTACTTCTTCAGATTTCAAAAAAGGAGTAGTAGACACCCCACCGATCCTTCATGCTTGAACCATGACATGAGGTGAGGCGATAATGCATAAATAAGATTCCTAGGGGTATCAAAAAAAGGTAAGTGCGCGATATGTGGATCACCCGAAGCAAGCTCTTATTATGCGTAGTACCTCTCTCTTTGGACAACCACTATGTCTATGTAGCCTCCAGTATATCGTGGATCTCGTATCTACGTAATAGCAGAACGACTCCCTCTTTGAACAGTAGAGTCAAGAGGGAAACACAGAAAAAAGGGGTTGCTCCTCATTGGTTTATCCATTATTCTGGTAAGAACTGGTTCATCGAAATGGAAGATTTAGGAAGAATTCGGATGGAAAATAAAATGCCTATC
>JAUPMG010000005.1:10559737-10592661 GCA_031762675.1 Pachysandra terminalis
AGATTTTTATTTTATTGAAAAAGCAAGTATTGTAAAAATATCCGATATGTCTTTTGTAAGACCAAAAGACAATTATGTAAATATTTTGATACTTGAGAGGTGATTTAGCTTGGTCAATACTCATAAATTGACCTTTAAAGGTGGGCATATGGGTAATTTTCACTAAAAATAATTGATCATTAATCTATCGAGTTCAATTCTTCACCTATGATTCTTAATATCGTCCCTACAACCAAGGATGGGAGTACCAGAGTAGGGATGGCAGTGGGGCAGGTTAAATAGGTAACCCCTCCTATTTCGCTTCTAATTGTTAAAGTTTGGTAACCCATAATATAAGTTGTCATTCAATTTTATTTTATGTATATAAGTAAAGATGTCAAAAAATTTATATATTTGACTTAAAAAGCAGAATTTACTTATAATACATGTTTCATCTAGGTTACTTCTGGGACCCACCCTAATGGGAAGCTGTGCATATCAACTCTGGCAAGGAACAAGTTATAGAGGATTTTTATACTAAACTCTCAGAGCGAGATAGTTGAAATATCAGCTGCATCATGTTTCTACATATGTTGTGTCTATAGGCGTGTGGGAATGCGTCACGCGTCCTGGAGTTATCAGAATCTCTATAAAAGTCTAGACGCATGATGTGAATATTATGCGAAACATTAACCAAACTTTCCTAGCGATGTAAAGGCCAGGGTTCAAAGAAAAGGTGTAACCAAACTTTCCTACTGATGCAAAGGCCAGGGTTCAAAGAAAAGGTGGTCATAGAATATCCTGTAAGGGAGAATTCTACAGTTCTTATTTAATTCCAGGAGTTTCAATATGAATGGCTTCTTCTTCTTCTTCTTCTTTATCTTGCAGCTTTTCCTTTTCGCTGTCAATTGCTCTATAGCTTGACTTGTTCTTTAATTTTCCTTCAAAGAGCTGTAGAAATGCACTTACACTGTCGATCTTGCTGTTAAAACTATTACTGATTTGCAGATGATTTTTGTAGGTGAGATGGGTACGAATGCTTTATGATGACTTCTCTTCCTTTACAAGAGATCAAGAACATTTGATAACAATCAATGGAAGCAAAGAAGTAAAGCGATTAGAATACCTTGAAGGTTCTGTAATGAATTATCAAAGTCTTGCCAACAACTGGAGATCTTCATTTTTCTCCCAGGATGATTATTTGATATTATCTTCCCTAATTGCCCAACATAGCATAATTTATTGCTTAGAAGTAGCCAAGTACTATAACGATCACACACTGGATAGCATTGATGAGGTTCTTCTCTTTCTTTTTCTTCTTCTGAGTCACTGACTTTACAATATCAGTAATTTTAGCTATTTTTCTCTTCAGGAATTACAAGCTTTACTGGAAGGATTGAGCTATAATCCTGGTTTTATTTCTGCAAAAGACGTCTCATACATAGATTTCTTGAATAGAGTTCGAAGTGAACAGCTAAAGCTTCAATCACAAGGGCTGTGGGATCTGCCTCATCCATGGCTGAATCTTTTGGTTCCCGAATCTCAAATTTCAGACTTCAATTCAGGTGTCTTCAAGGATATCTTCCTTGAGCAAAGAAACAAAACTGGACCTATCCTAATCTACCCCATGAACAGAAACCAGATTTCATGAAAAACTTTTGCATCGATCCTTATATATCTACTCCATAGACCAAATTAATGATGTAGGGTGAAGAAGAAAAGAGTTGATGAATCCGGCCACATAGCACATAACCTTCTAGAGTTTCTAAAGTTGAAGGACAAAACCTTAGAAGAATAGGAATGTGAGAAAAGCTTCTCAATCTTTCATAAAAACTTTTGTATCTCTATTCTCTATAATATCTTTCCTATTTATGACAAACTCCCAACTCAAAAGAAAACCTAGAATGCTAAAAAGAACTTAAAATAAATAAGTAGTTTTTTTTTTTTATCAAAACGGTAAAAAGAAACTTCGGAGGTCGTTTCGAGAGTCTAAATGATCTTAAATGGTTGGAAAATGTCTCACATCAAAGTGTAGAAGTCAGTCTGGTAGCTCTCGCCGATAGCTTTCCAATGGCATATGATTCGCCTAATTCCAACATTTGAGTGTCAAGTTATGCTCGTTTAGAACCACGGTCCCCAAGGTACATCTTATTTTGATCCAACGCTTTTAAATAAGTATCCGCGATCACCCCTACTACATCAAACAATTAAGTAAAGATTATTGACTCTGTTGGTTGGTAACAGTTTCTTCATTGCATTGCAGGTGGGATGATAAGATGTCTGCAGTGACCCCATAGGAAGACATTTTCTACTCCATTGGACTGTTGAACACAGGTAGGATGAATGGCTGGGAATACTTGGAAGATCCGAACAGGGAAATACTACAATTCTGTGACAAGGCTGGCATTAGGTTTAAGCAGTATCTGCCCCATTACAAGACAAAGGAAGAATGGAAAAATCATTTCGGCTCGAAATAGAGCATGATTCAAGATGGGAAAACCAAGTTTGATCCGAAAGCTATACTATCACCAGGACAAGGAATTTTCACTTCCTTGCAAGGCAAACGATAACTGGATCTTGATTCGTATTACAGAACTCATGAAGTTGAAGTCATCTACATATATCAGTTAAAAATATGTACAGTTAAATGTGAACTGCAGGAACTCTGAGCTATTAGTAGATTGATGAAATAAAGAGTAGTATTAAGTAGACCCCGCGAGAAGTTTCTTCTTTCTTGAAGGTCTTTCCATGTCACATGTAAGTTCATTGTGTGTTCGCACACATCTTTCGAAGTATGGCATGCGCAAATGTAGTGTAGCTAATGCTTCATCCATTTTACTCACATCAAGCACAAGGTTTCAAGGATCGGATCGATTTGGTCCATACTGCCCGGTCTGTATTGGGAATCGGGATTGGTTAGGACCAGTCTGGTCCCAAGCCACGATACAATAGTTGTATCATGAGGCTTTGAAAGGGACCGGTCCAACCGATACCAGTACGGACCGACTAGTACAACTGATCCAATGACCGATAAAACCAATCCAAGTGATTCAATGTCTTTTATTTTTTTTTTCCTGTTTTAATTTATAAATGAACAGTCCAGATCAGTATCGGTCCAATCCCGACCAACATCGTTAGTCTAGTGGCTAGTCCGACCGATCTAATTTTTTTGTACCGGATCCAGACCGGCAGATATCACCTGTACAGACCGGGATCAGCCGGTACTGATCCGGTCCCAAATCCAAGGCTTTAAACCTTGATCTAGCAGGGCCATGAAAATATATTTTCAGAAAAAGTACCTTCTACACGTGATATATATGCAGCAAAATTATAGTATTAGCTGGGACCCTACGGCCGTGGTAACAAACATACACCACGTGTCCAGAATAAGTAAGGTATATCCATTCCCTATACCGTCGTTCCTCCCTTCCCAGCGCTATAGGCTAAAGATTATTTCCCCAATTCCCATCAAAAAAATAAAAAATAAAAAGAAAAAAAAAATTTCCCATTCTCTTTTTCATCATCTTATTATCAGATCCTTTTGTTTTCCAGTTTTTGCGAGAAAAAAAATTGAAATCATATTTCAAGTTCTGGGAGAGAAAGAAACGAGAAACGCGACGCGACCACCTCTTGTACCTTTATTTCTCTCCCTGAGAAAACGAAGAAGAAGATCTGATTTGGATCGATCGAGCTCGCACAAGTCCAGGTTCAGGTTTCCTTCTCTATTTTAATCCACGAAATAATATTTGCATTTCTGTTCGTTTCTGCTCAATCAGTTCGTCCATGCGACTACATAGACTATTACTCTTGTATTTTTTTTTTTTCTTTCAAGATTTCAGGTATCAAACCCTAAATCTTTGTTTTCCCTGTTGGCAGATTTATGCAAGAATCATCATCACAAATTTTCCTTTCTCTTAATTATTATTTTAGAATGATTTCATGAAAATTAATTGTCTTGATTAATTCACATGATAAGTGATTTATATACGATATAATGATTTTCTCATTGATGCAATGAGAAAATAATTAGTTTCTCTGCCAAGAGCCGACATGATTTCTTGCATTAGTTATGATCGTGGACTTATAGGTCAATGGTGCCCTAGAATCTGGAAAGTTTAGTTTGCTAGATTATAGGTGCTAAATCCATTGTAATCAGTTAGCTGCTTAGGTAGTTGTTGTTGATTACACTGGCCTCATCCTTAGAGAAGTGGATTCTAGTGTCCCAAACATGATACACTGTAGCCGCAAAGGCCATGTTCTTCAACTTAAAATGACCTTCAATGTGCAAGCAAGCCCAATCCAATTCTTGATTTCACTCCCCCGCTGCTCAAAGAGCTCCAAGAGAGACGCTAAAAATATGCTTTTAAATGGAAGCATTGAAAGACACTTTGTTACGATCCTAAGTGTTAAGGGCTTAACCAATTAAGTTTCCATCAATCTTGGGGCTTTTGGAACAATGGTTAGGTCCATAACAATTTGTATCAGAGCAGGCACCACGTCACGGGTTCGAGTCACGGTTCGAGTCACGGAAGGGTCGACCTATAGGCTGGATTAAAATGCTTTTGTATTATGTATAGGCATTGTGCTAAGTCATTGAATATTGATAGGTGAGTGGAGCCACCAAATAAGGAAAGGTCTACCAGCGGGTCAATGTTGATAGAGTGGGCCGCCGTGGACGTTGACTGCGGAAGCGTGGTGGTTCTTACGAGCGTAAGTGTTAAGGCTTCACCAATTAAGTTTCCATCAGTCCCGGGGCTTTTGAAACAATGGTTAAGTCCATAACACACTCAAAGAACAAGTGATCATAGACTCTGGAGAAAAATGGCAGAACATCAAGAAGATCTAGATATGATATTACGCTTAATGAGGATGTCTTGAATGAGAAAATGTCTCTTGCAAGGGAACCGGCAAAATAAGCTATGTTGCAGGATGTAGCCAGTCAACCAAACCAGCTTAGACCATCTAACTGGACGCAAGTGTTCTCTAGCAGTGTCCTAAGTAGATCTTATAATGAATTTACCTTCACTGGTAGGCCTAATCTTTCCTAGTTTATTAAAGGTTGCTCATTATAGATTGAATTTACCTTCACTGGTAGCTCATTATTGATTGAATTTACCTTCACTGGTATGCCTAATCTTTCCTAGTTTATTAAAAAGGGTACCGATCAGATACATCAAGGTTATTAAAGACAGGTGAGAGCAATGGGCAGCGAGATAAACGAGTTCCTAATACAGATTGGTTTAAGTGAAGGGTCAGCTATGAGTCCCTATCTTTTTTTCTTTAATTATAGATGAATTGATTACTTGTATTCAAGAGGAATTGCCTTAGTGTGTAATTTTTGCAGATGGTGTGGTTTCGGAAGACTAAATTAGAAAGGGAGTAATGGAAAATTAGAGTTATGGAGGGAGACCTTGGAACCAAAAGGTTTTAAAATAAGTTGAATTAAGATTGAGTATATAGAATATAACTTTAACACAAACAAAAGTAGAGTTAAAGCAACAATAAGAATTGAGACTCGAGATTTCTAAAGGCAATCAATTTTGTTATCTAGGATTAATTATCCATAAAGAAGGGAATATTGATGAGGATGTTGCTCATAGAATAAGAATTGGATGGCTTAGGTGGACAAGTGCTTGCAAACTGCTATGCGATTAACGTGTTCCACTCAAAACTAAAAGGAAAATTCTATAGGACAGCCATTAGGCCCGCTATGATGTATGGATCAGATGTTGGGCAAAGATTAAGGGCGTGTTTGGCATTGCTTCTTCGGATCCTAGAAGTGATTCATGGGCCCAAAAGCGCTTCATATAAATAAATAAGCTTTTGGTAAACCCAAGTGAAAAGCGATTCCACAAGAATTGCTTCATCCAAACGTTTATTCTTTTGAAGCTACTATTCTCTTCTTCTAAAATCACGATTGCGGGAATCAGTTTAAGGTTTTAATGAAATATGTCTTATGGTCTTATATGCCCCCTTTAAAACTTTTAAAATACCTATTTTACCCATGTTATCTTCTTGAACAAAATTCCTACTGAATATAGATTTTCCTACTCTACACAAACTTTTCACAAATCTAACTTAATATAATCCTCACCTTTTCAAGACAATCTCCAAAAACAAAGGATAGCAAAACGAAAAGATTTGAAGGAAGGCAAACTCAAAGATTCTTCAAGAAACAAACAAATCTGCAGTTTCTGGTATGTTGAACCTAATCAGCGGCCTCACTAGAAGAAGATTCGTTCTATGCATTGCTTCAAGAAGCTTGTCATCTACAGGATCGCCACGTCCAAGTAGTCTCCAATCTGGAAGCTAAGTTCAGCCAATGCCTTCTTGTCATCTAGTCATCTCCCATTTTCATAAGAATAAATCAATCGAACCTGTCTCACTATGTAAGGACCATTCTTATCAGGATATACAAATGCAAATGATAATTATGCATCTCTTCGCTTTGCTGCTGGAGCAACTTATTTGACCAGATCAGTTAACTGGTGAACATTAGCATCTTTCCATGTATAAATCTGGATTTCTTCCTTGGGTTCTTGTCTCTCACTATAAAGTTTTCTTTTGTGTGATGACTTCCCATCTTAGTAAAAACTCCAAGCAGTGGAGGACAACTCACACACATAATCTTCTCACGATCAACAAGCTCGAGATGTGGATGAGCAGGAGGAGAAAATCAGGGTTGAGGAGAAGAAGGGGGAAGAGTTCTTTCGGATCTGCTTTGCAGTTCTGCAACTTTCACCATCCTTTTCCTTTCCATTATAGATTGTCTCTAACGATTTTATCCTACTACTGGACTTGGAAGCACTTTTTCAATAGGTGTTTACGAAACATCTTTTATTCTTCTGAAGCAATTCTTATGAAGCGCTTCATAAGAATCAATTCTAAAGAAATCGCTTCTCCTTCTAAGAAGTAATGCCCAGCACGCCCTAAGCAACATTTGTATAGGATTAGCATTGCCTAGATGAGGATGCTAAGATAGATGTGGGGGAAGACTAGGAAAGATGAGGCGAAGAATAAACATATTTGAGGGTGTTTGGGTGTGGCTCAGATAGTAGATAAGATAAAGGAAATTAGGTTAAGATGGTTTGTGCATGTAAGGCGAAGACCCAAGGAAGTAGTTGTGAGAAGGTGTGAGGGAGAATTTGTTGAAGGATCTAAGAGGAGAAGGGTAGGACCAAAAGAAACCTAGATGGAGTCGATCAAAAAGGATTTGGATACTCGTATTTTGACTAAAGATATGGTTTTTGATGGATTGGGATAGTGCAGGATTCTTGTTACCCAACCCCAGCTAGCTGGGATAAGGCATTTGATGATGATGATATATGAGTATATATATTTATATATATTGCTTATATGGTTATATTTATATTACTAAGCAAAAGATTGCCATTAAATATAAGTGTTTAAAATAACATACACTGCTTATATGTTTGTATGTATATTACTAAGCAAAAGATTTCCATTAAATATAAATGTTTAAAGTAACTTACTAAATATAACAATTGAAGAAAATTAGCTAATAAGTGTAGGTTGACACAACGTTCAACTTCCATTTTCTTAAAAATTTTAAATACCTAAATAACCTTCCATTAGATGTGAAATGGATATTCAAAAAGAGCCCCGTTACTTGCTGCCTCGTGCTTTCTTTCCTACCCTCCTACGTCTTTCTCCCTTACCAGAAATAGAATGGTTGAATGGCTGCCGAGATATTTACAAAAAGAAAAAAAGGATTTCAGTACCCAAAATTCCTTTGCTAATAATGTTTTCTCTACTTTCAATTTATTAACTATTTCTTTTCTTCAGATTACTGGGTGTTGTGGATTTCAGATCTTTGCAAATTTAGGCTTGCCTTAAAATGATTTTTTTTGTAACCACTAATGGTAGTAGTTCACCTCTCTCCTTCTCTCTCTCTAGCTCCAGCATCACCCACGAAGAAAAAGAATAGAGGGCAGAGGCTGTAGAGGCTGAGATCAGAGGGAAGAGACGATGATAATGCTATAATACGTTCTCTCTTCATGATGGATAGTATGTCTAATATTATCTGATGCCTTGATTTGTACCAATCCTTCAGCCGCAATGGCAGTGTTCTCCTACATGTCTGATACCCTTACACCTGCTTGGAGTTGTTTCCCCCTTTTCTTGGACATTTGTTGCACCTAACTTGTCTCCTTCAATAGATTATTTTTTTTTCATAAGGCCATTCTTCAGCCCATCTTTGACTGATCAGATGTCATGTGTCGGTCATGTGTTTGTGTGGCTTTTGTGGTTTTTGAGTGAAAATAGTAGAAAATGACTTTCTCTGACTGTCTGTGAGAAGATAGTGTGTGAGCATATCAGAGAGGTGGTGTTAGATTGTGTATTAGAGAGAGGTCAGCAAAAGAGAGTGTGAGAGCGAGATGAAAAAACAAATTCTAGCTCAGTGAGGAGTCCCCATTCATACCTAAAATTAATCTCTCAAAACTTTACGTTTTAAGAGTTCAAGTGTCATGTTTATAATTACTGTATTTTGCCTTATATTCGACTTATTTTTACAATTTTCCCTGCCAAAAAAAAAAAAAAAAGAGAAGTATAAAAGAAAAAAATCGGCTAACTTTAAGGTTGCCCTGAATTATCTTGCTGCTTGATTTCATTCTTTGTAATGAATTTTTGATTACCTGTCAGAAAAATGCCCCCAACTTGTATGAACCTCTTGTTGATTTTACCTGACCTGTGTTGATACAACAGATGCGCATTGGCTCTGTATACCCAACATATGCTCCATGTTCCGCTTATTTTTTGTTTCTTTTTTGATAAGAGTTGTTGATTTTAGGTATTTAGAAGAAATGGATGTGAAACCAACAGTCGCTTTGAGGGCTTTATTAGTGGGAGGGATAGCTGCTTTTGCAAAAGTTGCAGGTGCAATGAAGGCAGCAGGCAGCGTGAAGATGGGGGCAGCAGCAGCTGCCATGACGGCAGCAGCAACTGCAGCTATATCGGGATCAAAACAATCAAATGATGCTCCCAAGCAGACATCACAGTGAGTTTTTGCAGTAGTTGGTATAAGCTGAGGATGTAGCATGAGTGGCTCTCAGTAAGCTGTAATGGAACAATTTTTTTTTCTTTCTATTGAACTGGTAAGCTTGACATTAATATGATGTATAACCAAAAAGAAATAAACCAATGTCAGAGATTTGAAAGGTAGCACAACCAACATGTTTTCATACTCTGATTTCAGACCAGCCAAGAATGCCAAGACCTTCCTTTGCTCATTCAAGTTTCTTCTGGATGTGCACACAGATTTGTCTTTAGGGCTGCAACAAGAGGTTTGACACATTAAATAAATTTGGTGATAGACTTGAATAGATCGAAAGGAACATAGGAGTTTGTCACTAGGTATTTGATCAAATATGATCGTCCAATTCTTAAGGAACCTATCACTAAAATATTTGATCAAATATGATCGTCCAATTCTTAAGGAACCTATCACTAAAATACCATCCGCTTTTTGGACACCAACACAGTAGGCTAGGCAACAACCAAGTCGTGACCCAAGTGAATTCAGCCAGGCAAGTGTCATCGAAGAACTTCCAATCAAGCTCAACGGCTAGCCTTTCTTTTAGTCAAGTCGAGGAATGAGAATCATTCTGCTTTATTCAATCCACCTCTTCCCGAGTCTCAGTCATATAAACATTCACATATCATATCATAAATTTTTTTGATCAATAAAGTGTGCATATAAACATTCATACAGGATAATTTTTTTTTATTAGTAAAGTGTTTAAACATTCATACATCACAAAAAAAAAAAAAAAAAAAAAAATTGATCAGTAACGTGTTTATAAACATTCATACATTGCAAAATTTTCTTTGGATTAGTATAGTGTGTATTAGCATTCACACATCACAATTTTATTTTTTTATTAGTAAAGTGTATAAACATTCACACATCACAATTCTTTTTCTTTGATCATTAAAGTGAAAACATTCATACAACACAATTTGTTTTTATCAGTAAAGTGTGTATAAACATCCACACATCAAAATTTTTTGTTTCGATCAATAAAATGTGTATAAACATTCACATCACAAGATTTTTTTTTTATCAGTAAAACTAAAATATGTATAAATTCATACATCACATTTTTTTAACTAATAAAGTGTATAAACATTCACATCACAAAATTTTAAATAATAAAGAGTTTATAAACATTCACTCATTATAATATTTTTTATTACTAAATTGTATAAACATTCACACATCACAGATATTTTTTATCAGTAAAGTGTGTAAATATTCAAACATAACAAATACATTTTAAAATTAAAGTATATATACATTCAAACATCACAATTTTTTTTTTGATCAGTAATGTGTATAAATATTCACACGTTAATTTTTTTTTTACATTCACACATCACAAAATGTTTTTGTTCAATAAAGTATGTATGTTATCAAAAAATGTTTTTAATCAATAAAGTGCATAAACATTCACATATCTTTTTGACATTCACACATCACAAAATTTTTTTGGTTCAGTAAAGTGTCTATAAACATTTACACATAAAAAAAAAAATTCAATAAAGCGTGTATAAACATTCACACATCACAATTTGTTTTTAATCAGTAAAGTATATAAACATTCGCACATCACAAAAAATTACATTCCCACCAAAAAATAATTTTTGTAAAGTACGTTAAACATTCACACATTACAATTTTTGTTATTGATCAGTAAAGTGTTTATAAAGATTTACAGGTCACAATTTTTTTTGAACGGTAAAGTATATAAACATTCATACATCATTTTTTTTTTATCAAAATATTATATACAAACATTCACACATAAAAAAAAAAAATTATTTATAGTGTGTATAAACATTCACACATCATAACTTATTTTTTGATTAGTAATGTGTATATAAAAATTCACACCTAATAAATTATTTTTTTAGCAGTAAAGTGAATAAAAATTCACAGCAAAAAAAATTTATGATCAGTAAAATGTATAAACATTCACACATCAAAAAACATTTTGATTAGTAAAGTGTGTATATAAACATTCACACCTCGTAAAAAAATATTTACCAGTAAAGGGTATAAAAAATCACACAACAAAAAATTTTTATGATCAGTAAAATGTATAAACATTCACATATCAAAAAAAAAATTGATCAGTAAAGTGTATTTAAACATTCACGCATCACAATTTTTTTTTTATCTGTAAAGTATAAACATTCACACAACAAAAATTTTCTTTTATTACTAAATTGTGTATAAACATTTATTCAACACAATATTTTTCTATCAGTAAAGTTACATTTTGTTTTTATCAGTAAAGTGTGTACAAATATTCACTCATCATAAATTTTTTTGATCAGTAAAGTGTGCATAAAAATTCACACATGAATTTTTTTTATTAGTAAAGTGTACAAACATTTACACATCACAGTTTTTTTTCTTAGTAAAGTGTAAACATTTACGCATCACAAATTTTTTTTAAGATCAATAAAGTGTATAAACATTCACAGATCACATTTTTTTTTTTTGTGCTTTGATCAATAAAGTGTATAAACATTCCAAAAAAAATGATCATTAAATTGTATAAACATTCACACATCACAAAAAACATTTCTGATCAATAAAGTGTGTATATGTAATAACCTGAATAATTTGTGAAAAATATTAATGGAGGACCTTAGGATAGGATGGTAATTTGTTTAGATTGACAAGTTAATCCAAACCTAGTAAATCTAGTTTAGATCACTTAATGACCTTAAACACACACAAAGACACACTAAGAACCCCTAGAAATTTAACTGATTAGATTAACTTAATAAACTTAAGAGTAGTGTTAATCTGATAGATTAAATCAGTGATCAAATATGAATAAAATATTATGGAAGTCTTGATCTTCCTATTAGTGTATTTTTATAGTCTATATTGTATGATGATTGCTACCCTTGGTTGGATCACCGATCGGATTAAATCCGACCATGCAATCAAACTTGTTATGAAATTTGAGTATTGCTGCTAAGTATAGTAGTATAGCCCTTATTATGTTGAGAGAATGACAAACTTGTAATTTTAGGGTATTTAAGAGGTGTATGGCTAGGATTTAGTTGTAGAAATGTATGGCTAGGATTTGGTGTGATAAAGTTGTTTGTCTTTAGTGAGGGATAGGTGTAGGGTTAGATTTGGAGTTGTTGTGAATGAGTGGTATAGATTTAAGTGGTTGGAGTGGTTAGAGATGAATGGCTAGGATGAGAGTAGTTGAGAGTGGATGGTTAGGATTAGATGAGAGGAATGGATGGATGAGATTGAGTTGACAAAGAAATGGAGGGTTGAGATGATGCCAAGTGTTAGGGCTTAGGTTTGAGAGAAGAAAATAGAGTGTCATCTCTTTCTCTCATTTTAGGGTTATGAGATTTTTGGGCTGGTTTGGAGAACTTGGAGGAGAGCATGGAGAAGAATGATGGAAAGAGAGGATTTTGGTGATGCATGAGAATTTCTACATCTACAAACAAAGGTAAGTGGATATATTCATGATTGTAGTTAGATTTCTTAGATTTCATGTTTTTCCCTTACTTTCATGTTCATGATGTGTTTGAATGAATTAAAGGTCTAAGGTAATAAGTTAGAACTCATTTTCATGTCCTAACTAGATTAAATGTATGATTATTAACCTCAGTTGTTTTTGAGTTGGAGAATAGGGTTAGTTGCCTTAACCTTAAAGGTAGATTAATGTTGGATTTTAAGGTGGTATTTTAGTGGATCTTGGCAATATAATGTAGGTTAGGATTTTACATGTGGTTGTGTGAGCAAATGAAGGAAAAACTCCTTGATTATAGCATGTTCGCGACGTTCGGCGAACACTTGAGCGCGCCGAATGGTCACCAAACATGAACTTCTGGGCTGAGGGCGGACATCTCGGTTTGCCAAAAGATCACCGAGGTTGAATGTCAGCTGAGAGGTCGCCGATGTAGCTTCGGGGCGCCGAAATCTGCTTCGGTGCACCGACATGGTCGCTGTAAATAGATGTTCTGGAATTGTCGCCGAATCTCAGAGTGGTTCGCCGAGGAGGCCGCCGAGATGTACTTCGGTGCGCCGAAAGGGACACTAAAGAGGTCGCCGAGAAATCAAGTCCTGGAATTGTCGCCGAATCTCAGGTGAGGTCCGCCAAGGAGGTCGCCGAAAAGAATCTCAGTGCGTCGAAGCTTACGCCAAAGACCTCGCCGAAACAGTAAAAGACCAATTCAATTTAATAACAGTAGTATACTTGTATAGTATAGAAATAGTGAGTGTCATACATGTCTATCAACTATTATGTGATTTTGTATCTACAATTGTATGTAACATGATATTATAGATTTTTTAATATACTTTGCTGGTTTATGGTGTGTTACATGCCTATGTATAATAATATGCATGTTTTAACTAGATCCTATTGCACCGTGTACACAATGTAGTATGTAATCCTGTTTGTATGTCTTATGCACATGCCATGTTGATAGTATAGCTTTTATTTCTTATCTTAGATTAGTAAAGTGAAATATACAAATGTGGAAAGTTGACTTGGAATAGTCAAACACTAGTAACTGTTTCCTCATGGAACTATATCCATGCAGTGATGAAATGTAAAATGTTGACAAAGATGATCAACACCCAAAGTTTAATGTCTTATCTGGCACAATACACGAAAACGTATAAGTATCTTTATGGAACTATTTTCTATGATCTTATCATGTAAGTTGTGATGCATGCTTCTTGTGAATTGTTATGTTTACACCTTGTACACTATTGCTGGAATGCTTAGTTAGTGTGCACCTCATCTCATGTACAACATTAATTCTTGACCATGGATTTGGTCTATGAGTAACACCCTGTCATTAAATCCATAGTTGGAGGATTAATATTTGTTTTATGAGAATATGGTGACCTGGAAGTCAACATAAGTGAGGAGACTTAGCTTAGGTGGTTGAGGGACTGGTCATCCCAATAGACCAATGAATGTGTTCTCCCATGGTGCGGGATGCATCTTAGGCATAAATCCCAAGAAACATGAGGAAAGATGATAGGTAAGGGCACCTTATAGCGGTAAGACCCAATATCCGAATCATATGAGTGAACTCTGATCATTGATCAATAGTGTATGGTTCTCTGAGGAAGTTTTGTGTGATGCCTTGGGATTCGTCCCTATGATCGAAAATAAAGTGAGGCAATTGTGTCATCTAGGTCGAAACCCCTAGAAACTATGTTGCGCACATAAAATAATCTGTTGTTCAGTCCATTTATTAGAGGGTGGTTACCGTGTGTGCACCCTGGATTGTACGATTGAGATCATATGCTGGAACCATCATTAACTACCATTGAGCAGAAAGGATCTTATCTTTGGGTCTTGGCCTACCCAAAGGTGGATTGGTCTACCTTAATAGCAACATAAACCCATTGTAGATTAGAATGTTTGCATCAATCACATGTGGTGATAGTTGTAAAGTAAGTGCACCGCATGCATTAAATAATTAATGGACCTCAGGCATCTACTCCTGTTTGATTGTTGTGTGTGAACTGTAAGTATTGTGAATTGCATATTTTCTAGGATAGTCTTTTATATTCCTAAAGGTATCATACTTACTGGCTAGTATAGCTCACGCTTTATAGCGACCACATTTCAAGTACGTTAGACGAAGATCGAATCGAATACCTGGATGAAGTACTGAACGTGAATCTCACCTATTATTGAAATGTAATAGCATAAGTAGATTTAATCTAAATTTTCTACTGTATATTGTTTATTTAGATTTCGTCTAATCATGAGTTTGTAATATATTTAATTACTTTTGGTTGTTATTGTATGGATTTAAATGTAAATTTAATTATATATAAATATATGTTTTCGACGAAATCCCAATACCTATGTAATTATACTTGCGACTCTGATAACTTAAATTCCTATAGATGTAATCTTCTTTAGGATTTTCGTTTAAAGCTTATACTTAAATTATTATTAGGAATTGATTTGAAAATACTAGACTAATTTATAATTCTGGTGCATGTATCATAAGTAACTATATCGGATGTTAATTACGATCTTTAATACGATTAAATTTTAAATCTTAGTTAATATCTATTATATATTTATCCCGACTTGGTTAGATATTGCCTTACCACCCCCAATTTTGTTGGGGTGAAGGTTGCGAATCCAAATTCTGAACCTCCTACGAGAATTTTCGGTTTGGTTCGTGACAGTATAAACATTCACATCACATGTGTTTTTTTATCACTAAAGTGTATATAAGCATCGGCGCATCACAATGTTTTTTTTTTATTTTTTATTACTATAGTGTGTATAAAACTTCACACATCACAAAATTATTTTTTGATCTAAAGTATATATAAACATTCACATCATAATTTTTTAACAATAAAGTGTGCATAAACACATAAATCACAACTATTTTATCAGTAAATTGTGAATAAACATTCACACATCACAAAAAATTAAAAATAAAAAAATTGATAAGTGTGTATAAACATTCACATATCAAAAATTATATTTTTATTAGCAAAGTGTGTATAAACATTCACACTTCACAAAATTTTCTTTTGATCAGTAAAGTATGTATTAACATTCACACATAACTATTTTTTTTATCAGTAAAATATGTATAAACATTCACATCATAATTTCTTTTAACAATAAAGTGTGCATAAACACATAAATCACAACTTTGTTTATCAATAAATTGTGAATAAATATTTACAAATCACAAATAAAAAATAAAAAAATAAAAAATTGATTAGTAAAGTGTGTATAGACATTCATATATCACAAATTTTGTTTTTATCAGTAAAGTTTGTGTAAACATTCACACATCACAAAAAAAAAAAATTATCAGTAAAGTGTATTAACATTCACACATAACCAATTTGTTTTTGATCAATAATATGTATACACATCACAATTTATTTTGATCAGTAAATATTGTATAAACATTCACACATCATAATTTTTTTATTAGTATAGTGTGTATAAACATTCACACATCGCAAATCTTTTTTCTGATCAGTTAAATGCTTATAAACATTCATACGTCACAAATTGTTTTTGAACAGTAAAATGTACATTCAAACATCACAATTTTTTTTTTATCAATAAAGTATATAAACATTCACAAATCTCAAAAAAAAATTGATTAGTAAAGTGTATAAATACTCATACATCACGATTTTTTTATCAGTAAAGTGTGTATACACATTCACACATCACAAAATTTTCTTTTGATCAGTAAAGTGTGTTAACATTCACGTATCACCAATTTTTTTTATCAGTAAAGTATATAAACACTCACACATCACAATTTTTTTTCTTTGATCAGTAAAGCGTATAAACATTCACACATCACAATTTCATTTCACAAATCTTTTTTTTATCAGTAAAGTGTATATAAACATTCACACATTATAATTTTTTTTTATCAGTAATATGTATATAAACATTCACACATCACAATTTGTTTTTATCAGTAAAGTGTATAAACATTCATAAATCTCAATATTTTTTTATTAGTAATGTGTATAAACACTCATATATCACAATTTTTTTGATCTGTAAAGAGTGTACAAACATTCACACATCACAAATTTTAATTTTGATTAGTAAAGTTTGTATAAACATTTACACATCACAAAATACTTTTTATCAGTAAAATGTGTATAAACATTCACATCACAATTTGTTTTATCAGTAATGTGTATAAAGACACATCACAATTTTTTTTTGTTATCAATAGTGTGTATAAACATTCATACATCACAAAATATTTTCTTATATTAATAATGTATGTATAAACATTCATATATCACTAAATATTTTTTTTTATCAGTAAAGTTTATAAATATTCACACATCACAATTTTGTTTATCAAAAAATTGTTTATAAACATTCACACATAAAAAAATTAAAAAATTATTAATAGTGTATGAACATTCACACATCACAAAATATATTTTTTTTATCAGAAATGTGTGATAAACATTCACACATCACATTTTCTTTTTGATCAGTAATGTGTAAATAAACATTCACTCATCACAATTTTTTTTTTTTTTATCAGTAAAGTTTGTTTAAAAATTCATACATTACAATTTTTTTATTAGTAAAATGTATAAACATTCACACATTACAATTTTTTTGATCAGTAAAGTGTGTCTAAACATTCACACACATCACAATTGTTTTTATCAGTAAAATTTGTATAAACATTCACAAATCACAATTTTTTTTATCAATAAAGTCATAATTTTTTTATTAGTAAAGTATGTATAAACATTCACACATCACAAATTTTTTTTATTAGTCTAATACATATAAACATTCATACATCACAAAATTTTCTTTTGATTAGTAACGTGTGTATTAACATTCACACATCACCAAATTATTTTTAATCAGTAAAGTGTATAAACATTCACATATCACAATTTTTTTTTTCTTTGATCAGTAAAGTGTGTATAAACATTTATGCATCACAATTTTTTTTTTTTTTTGATTGTTAAATGTGTATAAACATTCACACATCACAATTTTTTTTTATCAGTAAAATGTGTACAAACATTACACATCACAATTTTTTTGGTCAGTAAAATGTGTATAACTATTTACGCATCACAAAAATTTCTTTTGATCAATAAAGTGTATATTAACATTCATACATCACAAAATTTTGTTTTGATCAATAAAGTTTATAAATATTCAAAAATCACATTTTTTTTACTTTGATCCGTAAAGTGTATAAATATTCACAAATCACAATTTTTTTTATCATTAAAGTGTGTATAAACATTCAGACATCATAAATCTTCTTCTTTTTTTTTTCATAAAAGTGTATAAACATTCTTATATCAAAAATTTATTTTTTGATCAGTAAAGTGTATAATCATTTATAAATCATAATTTGTTTTATCAGCAAAGTTTGTGTAAACATTCACACATCACAAATTTTTTTTATCTATAAAGTATATAAACACACATCACAATTGTTTTTTTTTTATCTGTAAAGCTTGTATAAACATTTAAACATCACAATGTTTTTATCAGTAAAGTGTGTATAAACATACATAACAAAAAAACAATTTATCCGTAAATTGTGTATAAACATTCGGACATCACAAATTTATTTTTTGATCAGTAGAGTATATAAACACACATCACAATTGTTTTTTGTATGTAAAACATTCAAACATCGTAATTTTTTTTTTATTATCAGTAAAGTGTATAAACACACATATCACAAAAAACTTTATCAGTAAAATGTGTATAAACATTCACATGTCACAATTGTTTTTTATCAGTAGAGTGTATAAGCATTCACACATCACTATCAGTAAAGTGTGTATAAACATTCACGCATTGCAATTCTTTTAAATCAGTAAAGTGTTTATAAAATTCACACATCACAAAAAAAAATAAAAAAATAAAAAAAATTGATTAGTACAATGTCTATAAACATTCACATATCACAATACTTTTTTTTTTTTTTATACATATTTACACATCACAAAATTTTCTTTTAATCAGTAAAGTGTATTAACATTCACACATCACAAATTTTAGGCAACTATTAACCCGCCTCTGAAAAGGTAAGGAGCACCAAGAATACTTTTCAAGAGATACCCCAAGTGTTTTGCATCACAATCTTCCTAGCTGCAATTGTTTTCCTTGAGAGAAACAGAGCTCTCTTAGACTTGTTAATGTGCTGACCTGATGAAGCTTCATACTTGAAGAAAACTAATAGGTTCGAGATAGATCTCTTTGAACCATTAAAGAAAACAGCATTAATTTCTTTTAAAATTTCCAATATTATCATGAGATTATACTGTAAATTATTGAAGAGGTTTCTAATTCCCACTAACCCCTTTTTAAACTTAGTTATCGCCAGTTTACCACAACCAAAACCTCTCCTGATGGTTTTGCCATTGAAAATGGTGACCAGTAAGATGATTAATAAATCAAGATTGAAAAAGGTTCATCAAACTGAGCAAGAAAATGCATTAAACAGCAGTTTCCAAATCAAGCGTCTCTCCAAGTTCATGCTACAAAACAAGGCCCAACATTGCACTTCGCTAGCAATATACATATCTGTATGCTAAAGATATTTAATCCCCAACCCCAAATCAAGCTCCTACTGTGAAGATTGGCACACTTATTGAATTAGGTGACAATAGCAGCACACCATGATTACACTACAAGGAAACTCTTTAAGCATCTCGCAATGTATTGACAACTTCAACCTGCAACAACTAAACTAATAATCAGAAGAATGGTGAAGCAAATAGAACTTGCAACATTAAAGCTCTGCCTCGAAAAATTCAGTACCCACTCTCACTTTACTAGGAGAGGTCATAGCGCTAATAACATTAAAGATCTGCTCTTTATCATGATGGTATCTGGTTAGGCTTGTCTTGCTGCAGCCCTGCCATTATGAAGTCTGAAACAATTGAAGCTAACTCTGCTTGATGTGCAGTGTATCCATGATCTGCTCCTTCTATTATGTGCAGCTTGTGGTTAGGTATGATCTTGTCAAATTCCAAGGCACCTTCGACGGGTATAATCTCATCAGCAGAACCATGTACTGTCAAGACCCTGTACATAATCTCAGTGAACTCCCAATGCAGACCATAAAATTAATTTAACAATCATGTAATCTACTAGACTAACATGCATCATTGAAGACATTCAGCTCCTTAGCTCATGCTACCTCATCTAAACTCGCTTACATTTTGTGGTTTATCATAACCATTTTCTCTCTTTCCTTACTTTGATGAGGCTACATTATTTACAAGGTCAGAAGAAAAGGTTCATCTTCTCTACGACTTCAAAATATTACCCTTGTAATGAATAAATCAGATCTGTTGCTTTGCAAGTGGATGTTAGGTAATACTGGCATTCCCAGTTTCCCAAGTAATTCGGGTATCTAGGTGAGGGACACCAGTCTTCCCTTGTACATCCAATCTGAATCAATTTTCGATTTCTTGAGGTGATCAAGGATGGGGAGAAACAAAGAACTTGCAGGACCTAGTTAAGGAGAGATAAAGTTGTAAAGCATAAACCGGAAAGAATTCCATTTTGTGGGAGCATGATCAAGCTTATAAAGTATCCATGAAATAGAAGGATTATAATGATGGAATTTGGCGGGTACCCATCCAAGGAAAGCCCATACGATGGAAGAAGAAGATGAAAACGGTTGGACAGAGAGCTTGAGGAGGTAGAAGTAAAGAGAGCTATTTGGGAGTTGAAGAGTGACAAGGCCCTAGTCATGGATGGTTATTGCCATGTTGTCCTATCAGGAATTTTTTAAGGATCTAAAAGAGGATATTGTGGCAATTTTCAAGGAATCCTATGAGACAGAAGTGATCAATAAGATCATTAATGCAACTTCTATGGTACTGATCCCCAGTGAAGAAGGGATAAGGGACTATTGAAGACTGCCTTACAATTATTTTGATCATTCGCCATTACAAGACTCTGGCCTAAACTTTTGCTCAGGTTGAAAAGTGATTAATGTGGGTAGTTACTAAATTAAAGTGCTTTCATTAGAGAAAATGAATATGTAACAGAGTATTAGTAGCTTATGATGAATGGAGGGAGGATTGAGAAGTGAAATGCTAGTTTGGTTTGTAAACCAAAACTACAAAAAGCATATGATTGTGTCAAAGGAATTTGGACAAGGTTTTAGATTGTAAAGGATTTAGTACCAGACGAAGGAAATGGATAGAAGATGGGCTCTCAATTATGTTCAATGGTTCTATCAAAGATCGGTTTGCATTGTCTGGGTACCTTAGGTTAAGGTGACTCATTGTCCCTTTTTCTCATTACTCTAGTTAGTGTTATTCTAATTAGATTTTGTACGAAAACTGAAGTAGATGGTTGGATGGTTTCGTCATTGGAAAGGATTGGTCCAGGGTATTGAACCTTCATTTTGCAGATGACGTGATTATTTTCCTTCATGGCTACGAAGTCAAAGTTCCTAATTTGAAGAAGATTTTACCATGCATTGAGATGATGTCTTGTCTTAAAGTCAACTTGGATAAAAGTAGTATTGCTAGGATTAATTCGTAGCTAAAGTTGGTAGGTTGAGGATTGGCCTTAGGTATGTTCTTAGGCAGCAATCCCAGGAGTGTTAAATTTTGGGCAAGGTATAAAATTTATATTTTGAGGAAAATTTTGCACCTTCAGAACATGGATCGTAGCAAATTTTAAGGAAAATTTTCTTCATAATATTGCTGTAAATATTTCAAGCAAGGGAAGATGTCAATGTAAGGGAAATTTCAGCGTTTTAAGGTCCAAATTTAGAAGATGCAAAGGAAGTTAAACCGATGGAAAAACTAATATGTTTTATTTGGCCAGATCACCCTCATTAAAGCTTCAGTAGGGAGCCTACTTCTGTGCTAGGTGTGGATACATGTCTAGGTGTCAAATATGTTTAATCTCCTTATTGTGGAATATAAGGATTTCACGAAGAAGGGTCATAGCATGACCAAATTTGACACATGATGCACATGATCAAGCAACATAATACATAATCTGTCAGTTGATATGCAATTTCTAACCTGCATTCAATCGAAAGGCATGCTTCCTGCATACTTGTAGCTAGGCGATCCATTAAACTTTCTTCAGTCACACGATACTGCACCATGCCTACAAGATAACTGAAAGTTGAAAACTTTTTTTCCCAAGTCATCATCAACGAGTATAAAATTCCAATATTAGCTGAATGCCAAGAACTTGGGATGGAATTAAAATCTCATCATAAAGTTTTTTTTGATCGGTAAAATCTCATCATAAAGTTTGAAGTCTATAATATCACGTGTAAGAAAACAAGAGAATTAGATCAACAGCCAAATTTCATTTGAGAGATCATCACAGAATAAACAGATCTACGTATAAAGTAGTGTTTACATTTACCGTTCAATTCAAAAGGGTACTGTAAAATAAATTCATGAGAGTGTTGGATGTTAATAGCTGACCTGTTTTATCATTCACATCTATATATCCATCTTTGTTGATTCTTTCCATAAAACTACTACCCAACCGATCTTTAATGCCTGTCTCCAGATTAAAGCGGCCGGAAACATTGATAACCATATGGATGTCATGATACAGAGAAGCATATAGGAGCACCACATTTCCTCCTGCATGGAATTTTTTTCAGAACAGTAATTTTATTAACAGGATCACATGAAAACAAAATTAATAGTTATCAGAATGGACTTCTAGGTTACATTGATGAGAAAGTAGCCAAGGAGATCATTTAAGTCACCATAAGTTCAACATGAAAAGAAAATGTCCCCTCTTCCTGTGAAGCACATTGTTGCCTATCAGCCTATGTATTTCATATTTATATGCTACACTTATTTATGCTACAAGTGAAAATAGCTCGAGTCCTTTTTCTTTTATACAATGTCTCAGAAAAAAATAGTTACCAACTTTCTAGCAGATTCATGTTAAATATATTGCTCTGTCCTAAATCATTTTCCTGATATGATCCGGCCACTTACTGAATTATTTTCTCTAACAACATAAGAACTTGTCAAAGGTTTCAAGATCAGAGAAGCAAGGAGAAAGTCTTCCTCAACTTCCATTTACATGAAAGCATGCAATCAAAATAAATTACTCCTACTAGATCTCTGAAACCAGAAATATAAAATCATAGCTACTAAACAATAGTATTTTAACAAATGAGAATGTGGAAAGTTCGGATCTGGGAACAAAATCAAGCATTTAAAAATCAAAATAATACAGGAAAGACAAAATGTTGATGATCAAAATTTATTAGCCACAGGAAAATGCTGTAAACTATATTTCATTTTCAATTATGAAGCTGGAAGCAGTTGTAGAGAAGCAGCATATTCATCGGATGAGTGTAGCTGAGATGAGGTCCTTGAGGATGTTGAGATGGATTTGTGAAAAGACTAAGAAAGATTAGGAGTGGACATACCTGAGACACTCTTAGGAGTAGCCCCTACTGATGATAAAATAAAGTAGGTCAAGAAGGATTGGACATGTAAAATGGATAACTAGAGAGGCACTTATGGGAAGTTGTGATAAAGTGTGTTGAAGGATCTAAAAGGGCTAGAAGAAGACCGAAAGTAATTAGATTGGACACGTACAGCGGATACCAAGAGAAGCACTAATGAGAAGGTGTGAGAGGGTGCATGTTGAAGGATCTAAAAGGGCTAGAAGAAGACCGGAAAGATTTGGATGGAGTAGATCAAAAAATGATTTTAGTAAACACAATATAATTGAAGATATTATAAAACACAATATAATAGAAGATATTGTATTTGATAGATTAGGATGGTAAAATATGATTCATGTTGTGTACTTTAACTTGTAGATAGGATAAGCAATTTTCTTCTTCTTGTTGGTTACCACATATCTTACATGATCCAAATATCATTAAACATCACAAACCTTGAGCCCATAACTATAGTGGTTAATTAGATGAACTACGAGGTCATAAATTCCATCCATTATTACTCTGGTTTTCATATATGTAAATATAACTTCCAATTTTGCTATTGACAAGATTCTGTAAAATGAGCACATGACAAACAAACACACCTTTGCTATGCCCAAGAATTGCAGTTATTACACGTTTGGCTCCTAAAAAGTGTAAAACTACAGCATGCAAGTCATCAGCTTCTCTACGGTAGTTACCATACTGAAATGAACCTTCACTTTCCCTGAAATTCAGAGGTTCATCAGTTTTAAGCGTTTAGCTGAATAAATATTATGTGAACACATAATTTCAAAATTTCAAAGACTGAATTTTAGAATTAGATACCAACTAAAGAAAGATGACCCAAAAATAGAAGGAGCCATCAGATCCTTGGGCCAAATACTGTTAATATACCATCAGTCTCAAAGAAGTCATATCTTGTACCACTTGAAGTCTCAGGTACAATAGCTAGAGAAATTCGAGGTGATCAAATTACTGTTGAGGATATGGGTTGGCATCTTGCTAACCAGTTGGTTTAGGACCATGGTTCGAAATATCATAATATAGTGACATATGTGCCGCAAGGGGATAATACAAGTCATATAGTTAAGAAGTAATTTTACATATTATCATCAATATATCACCAAATATTTTGATATTTGCAATAAGTCAACAATTTCTATAATGTCTTCTTCTTTAAGCAGGCCTCCCCCCATTTCGATCATTGGAGCTTGGAAACACAGAAAAACAATCCAAATATTTGATTTCCTTCCAATCACTTCCTAACTAACCTCAGTTTATTATCTCCGTTGCAAATCATCGTAACAATAACAAGCTACTGAAGAGACAACCGAAATGACTCGAGATAATTTTGAAAGTAAAATCTCCTGCATGTACAAGCCAATGAACTTGAATTTGCTTTCACATTTGATGGGCAAGAAATAATAATCTCGGATAATCAATTAATGTGTACAACATGACGTGTACATTTAGCTAATCGTGAATCACAAAAACCACAGTAACAGATAAGATCCATGAATGCATTCAAACCTTTTACAGACAGCTTTTTTATTGAAGTGCGGAGATATTTTTACAGAATAAAGCAACTAAATCATTTGTAATCCCATTCCTAAGAGACCATCAAAAGAAAATTTTGTGATGTAAATATTCACACTTTACTGAGAAAAAAATTTGTGATATGTGAATTTTATACAGACTTTACTGATCAAAGAAAAACAAAATGTAATGTGTGAATGTTTATACACACTTTACTGATAAAAAAAAAGTTGTGATGTGTGGATGTTAATACACACTTTACTAATCAAAAGAAAATTTTGTGATGTGTGAATGTGTATACACCCTCTGCTGATCAAAAAACATTTGTGATATATGAATGTTTATACACACTTTATTGATCAAAAAAAAAAATTGTGATGTGTAAATGTTTATACACATTTTTTTCCCAATCAGTAAAATGTTCATTGTATAATAAAGTCAAGTATACATCATTACAAAGACTAACTATTCTTGACCTGCACAGCTATGAATTCTGGCAAGTTAGAGATCCAAAAAAAAAAAGAAAATAGTAAAGCCATAATATTATCGTATCAACTTTTGAACAGATAAAACCTTTCCTTCAAAGGTCCTGCTATTCCTCTCACACCAGATCGATCAAGTAATTGCCGCTGGACAAAGGTTCCATAAGATTGCACTTCTCCTCGAACCACATTTCTTCTTTTTCCAACCCCAAATTACTAACTCTTCTTTCAAACCACAATGCATAACCCACTTCACTCTGAATCTGTTGATGAAATGATTCCACATACTCCAAGAAAACTCACAATGAAGGAACAGGTGAGCAGCTGTTTTCTCCTTCATACACAAACAGCATCTAGAAGATAAATACCAACCTCTCCTTTTCAGATTGTCAATTGTGAGGACCTTCTCTGCAACAACAGTCCACAAGAAGAAGGAAACTTTGGGTGGACTACCAGATCGCCAAATCAATCTCCAAGGTTCCTCCCTCCGACTCTTCTCCTTCATAAAATGAAACATGGATTTCACCGAAAAGAGCCCATCTCCCTCCCATACCCACACTCTAATATCACCCCCTCCCTAAAACCAAGGTCTGCAATGTCGATGTCGCAAGACATGTTGCAAACTAGTAAGATCTGCGACATGTCGAGACACTTTGCGACATGTCGCGACATTGGGGGAAAACAATAACTATTTATTTATGTTTTCATAATTTTATAGGGTTTTTTAAAAAAAATATATAGTTGTTCCCTCATTTCGCATGGAAAAGGGAAATCTGGCGATTTCGTGTCGACAGTTCCAAAATTGTCGACATGTCCCAACATGTCGATGACATTGAAAACACTGCCTAAAACTGGTCTTGTAAATCTCCTCCAACAGATTTACAACCCCCTCGGCTCCCAATCTAATACATTCCTTCTAAGAATAAAATCCCAGCTCCCCACCCCATTCACCATACACCAGTAATCATGGTGTTTAAACTCGGTATCGGATCGGGGATCGGCCGATCCAAAACTTGGCCCGGGCGATCCATATTTATATTAATATATGAATGAGTAATGGAATTGCATCATAGTTGCCTGGCTTAACTGGTAGGGCGCGAGGTGCTTAAGCATGAGGTTGTTGGTTCGAGTCCCGCGTTAGACATATTTTTTATATTTTTTGGTCATATCATGTTATATCTTTATTAATATATTAATTGACTAGACAT
Organism: Pachysandra terminalis; assembly: GCA_031762675.1. Lineage (NCBI taxonomy): Eukaryota > Viridiplantae > Streptophyta > Magnoliopsida > Buxales > Buxaceae > Pachysandra > Pachysandra terminalis. The sequence goes on from JAUPMG010000005.1 coordinate 10,585,947, forward strand.
TGACAACAAAATTGTTAAGCCGTGTTGGTAGACTGTTAGGATATTAACCTTGAGGTTGTGGGTTCAAGCCCTGGGATGGGCATTTTAAAACTCCACATCATATTAGATATCTAATAATATAATAATCTGTTAGAACTATATCACATAAACGTACATAGCTTAGTTGGTAGAGAGAGAGGGTTTTAAACTTGAGGTCTTAGGTTCGAGCCTCACTATGACACTATTTGCATCTTTTATAAACCGAGTCAAATCGTCCGATCTAGACGTTACTCGGTTTCAGACCGAGTAAAATATTCTCTTAAAAACTTAGAATCGGCTTGGGATTGTGACTCGTCCCGAGCCGATCCCGAGTTGGATCGGCCAATCCAGACCGGGATCGGCCAATCCTTTACACTATGCCAGTAATCCTTCACCCAAGCATTGATATTAGAAGCCACCGCTGCAACCTCCGCGAATCTATGCAAAAGTGGATGTTTATACACAATCTACTGATCAAACCCCCATGAATGCTTATACACATATTACAAATCAAAAATAAAAATTGTGATGTGTGAATGTTTATAAACACTCTACTGATCAAAAAAAAAAATTGTGATGTTTGAATGTTTATACACACTCTACTGATCAAAAAAGCATACATTTTGTTAAACACCAGTTACTCTAGAAGCTCAAGCTGTTAGAGAACAGCACAACAATGTATCTCAAATGATTCAACACCCTCTTGCACGTGCGGGCTCCGCACGGGAACAATACATCCATGGGAGAACACTGGGCACCGAGGCAAACATACGTTTACAGCCCCAAGATTCGATCACTTGACCTCCCACTCTGATACCATGTTAAACACCAGTTACTCTAGAAGCTTAAGCTGTTAGAGAACGGCACAACAATGTATATCAAATGATTCAACACATTTTACTATCAATAAAAAAAATTGTGATGTGGTAATGTTTATACACATTTTACTAATAAAAGGAAAAATTGTGATGTGTGTGTTTATACACACTTTACTGATAAAAAAAAATTGTGATGTTTGAATGTTTATACACATTACTGGAAAAAAAAAAATTGATGTGAATGCTTATACAAACTTCACTGATAAAAAAAAAAATTAATGTCCGAATATTTATACACACTTTACTGATAAAAGAAAAATTGTGATATTAAATGTTTATACACTATACACATTTTATTGATCAAATATATTTTTTTTTGTGATGTGTGAATGTTTATATACACTTTACTGATAAAAAAAAAATTTAATGTGTTAATGTTTATATACACTTTACTGATCAAAAAAAAAATTGTGATGTGTGAATGTTTATACACTTTATTGATAAAAAAAACTGTGATGTTAGAATGTTTATACACTTTACTGAAGAAAAAATATTTGTAATGTGTGAATGTTTAATAAAAAAAAATTTGTGATGTGTGAATGTTTACACACACATTACTGATCAAATGTTTAGACGCACTCTACTGATCCAAAAACATTTTGTGATGTGTGAATGTTTATACACAATATATTGATTAAAAAAAAATTTTGTGATGTGTGAATGTTTATACACACTCTACTGATCATAAAAAATATTGTGAAGTGATGGTGTTTATGCACACTTTACTAATCAAAGAAAAAAAATTGTGATGTTTGAATGTCTATACACACTTTACTAGTAAAAGAAATTGTGATGTGTGAATGCTAATACACACTATAATGGTCAAAAGAAAATTTTATGTTGTGTGAACGTTTATACACTTTACTGATAAAAACAATTTGTGATATGTGAATGTTTATACAAACTTCACTGATAAAAAAAAAAATTGTGATGCATGAAAGTTTATACACACTTTACTGATAAAAAAATACGATGTGTAAATGTTTACACACACTTTACTGATCAAATGTTTATATAAACTTTACTGATAAAAAAATCTGTGATGTGTGAATGTTTACACACTCCACTGATCAAAAAAAGTGTGATGTATACACTTTACTGAACAAAAAAAATTATGATGTGTGAATTTTTATACACTTTACTAATCAAATAAAAAAATTGTGATGTTTGATTGTTTATACACTTTACTAATAAAAAAAATTTGTGATGTGTGAATATTAATAAACGCTTTACTGATCAAAAGAAAATTTTGTGATATGTAAATGTTTATACACATTTTACTGATAAAAAAAATTGTGATATTGAATGTTTATACAAACTTTACTGATCAAAAAAAATATTTGTGATTTGTGAATGTTGTTTATATACTTTAAAAAAAATGTGATGTTTGAATGTTTTTTTCCTTTTTTGATCGGTGTTGTTTGAATGTTATACAATGTTATAAACTTTATTGATAAAAAAATTGTGATGTGAATGTTTATACACACTTTACTGATCAAAATTTTGTGAAGTGTGAATGTTTACACACATTATTGATCAAAAAAAATTGTGATATGAATTGTATATACACACTCTACTGATCAAAAACAAATTGTGATGTGTGAATGTTTAGACACACTTTACTGATCAAAAAAAAAAAAAATTGTGATGCTTGAATGTTTAAACACACTTTACTGATCAAAAAATGTATTGTGTGAATGTTTAGACACACTTTACTAATTAAAAAAATTTGTAATGTGTGAATGTTTATACACACTTTACTAAAAAAAATAATTGTGATGTATGAATGTTTATACACAATTATTGATTAAAAAAGGTTGTAAAGTGTTTATACACTACTGATCAAAAACAATTGTGATGTGTGACTATTTATACACATTTTACTGATTAAAAAAATTGTGTTGTGTGAATGTTAATAAACACTTTACTAATAAAAAAAATAAAAATTTGTGATGTGTGAATGTTTATACATACTTTACTGACAAAAACAAATTGTGATGTGTGAATGTTTATACACTTTACTGATCAAAATTTTATGATGTGTGAATGTCGAAAAAAAAATTGTGATGTGCAAATGTTTAAACACACTTTATTGATCAGAAAAAGATTTTGTGATGTGTGAATGTTTATTCACCCTTTACGGATCAAAAACAAATTGTGATGTGTGAATGTTTATACACACTTTACTGATCAAATAAAAAAATTGTTATATGTGAATGTTTAAACACATTTTACTAATCAAAAAAATAAATTTTGTAATGTGTGAATGTTAATACACACTTTATTGATCAAAAGAAAATTTGTGATATGAATGTTTATACAAACTTTACTGATCAAATAAAAAAAATTGTGATGTGTGAATATTTATACACAATTTACTGATAAAAAATTGTGATGTGTGAATGTTAATACACACTTTACTGATCAAATGAAATTTTGTGATATGTGTGTTTATACACCCTTTACTGATAAAAGTTTTGTGATGTGTAAATGTCAAAAAATAAATTTTGTGATGTGTGAATTCTTATATACTTTACTGATGAAAAAAATTGTGATCTGTAAATGTTTATACAAACTTTAATGATAAACCTTTAAATGCTAAGCTTTTTTTATTGAAGTGCGTAGATATTTTTGCAGAATAAAGCAACTAAATCATTTGTAATCGCATTCCTAAGAGACCACAAGATAAAGACCATCGATATGAAAGATATTGTCAGTCTATCAAACTTTAATTAACTATCAAAAGCTATATTTTTTTTTCAATACTAACCCATTTCCAGCGAAGTCAAAACGAAAGGAACTGATGCCGTTTTTCTCTAAAGCAGCAGCAAGGCTCAACATAGTTTTGTTTTCCTGGAGGAAGAAAACAGTTAGAACCGTTTAAATCATTCCCAAACCAACAAAAATTACCAAGCAACCAAATAATCTGTAACTATGCATGATCAAAAAAAGCATATGGTATACAGGTAACCAAAAGCAAAATTAATTCAGTATCACACACTACAGGTTCCCTGGGAGTAAGTAAGAATAGGAAATTGCTAACATGGTTATGTTTTATTATTATTATTATTATTATAATTATAATAATAATAATAATTATTATTATTATTATTATTATTATTATTATTATTATGTTGCCACTAGTCAAATAGTGTTTTGCTTTGCTGGTAGTGAAGGCCACTTCCACCTTCGCAGAAAGGATTAAACATTTCATCCCATGACACTGCATGCTAGTAACATAACTGTGATAGTATGAGGCTAAAAATAAAACTAAAAAAACTCAAGCAAAATTTCTATTAAGGAAATTGAGGCATAACTAATATGACTTAAAAAGACTTTAATTTCAATATTTAGTATGTTAATTGCTGTCATTCCACATTTTCTGGTTTCTTTTACACATGTTATGTGCGTATCAATTTTTCTAAAGACTAGGGCATGAAGCGGGCATTTACTTTACTAAAGTGAGAGGCATATGCATCAAGGAGTGCGAAAAAGCTTCACAAGCATGCAATATACATTGAATAATAAATTCAAAAATATAAATAAAAACTATAAGAGGTGATAATAGGAAAAATCAAATTTAATGATACAAAAACATGGAAGTGGACATTTATAAACCGTATGTCAAGACTTCAACAATTAAATGAAGCCTCCAAACGTCTAAACTATGAGCATTTCTGTGTCTGCGTTTGTGAGTGTGAAGGATTCTTCATTCAAATGGGAAATAAAATACAGTTAGCTGAGGTGATAAACCACTGCAATTAAGCTTTATTGTTTCATCCATGTACATAATTGAACAACATAAATTTGCCATCGATTGTACTACAAAACCTTTAGATTCCTAATTGTAGTTAACACATAAAGTGCAAGTATGCCTCAAACATATGGAAAGCCTGAAGGCATAGGCATGAGTTTCATGTTTTTAAGGTGTGAAAATCATGCATTTGAGCCTCTAAGGTTAGCCTCATATTACTTCCACAATAATGACATATATACCTACATATAAACCTTCAAATGCACACATTTTGGCATACCATCCATGCATAAGTGATTATATACTACAATAATGCATATAAAGAATAAGAAGACGGGACAATGGGTGACACATGATGCCAAATGCCTTAAAACTGGTTGGTTCAACAGGCCAGAATCCAAAAAGACTAACAGATGTTTCTACATCAAGTAGGACTGCGCAATTCATTTGCTCTGGTTAGCAAACACTTGAGCAATGATTTCCACCTCATAAAACTCAAGAAAGAACCATTTTCTTCCTAGGCACAAAAACTTCACTTTCACTAATCCACGGAGGCAAACTATCTGCTCCTAACAATTTCACCTTTCATTTGAAAAAATAAACTTAATAAAATATAGTAAGCAGAACAGGGGGGCATCTCAACTAAAGAGTACTCCAATAACTGCTATTACCAACCTTTGAGGATCGAAATCCATGGCATAGGATTACTAGCTCTGTGGAACCTGTTTCATGTAATACCCCCACAAGCTTTTCACCATGGTTGTTAAGTATTATAATTCTTTGGTATTCCATATCTGCAAATAAAAATCAAATGGAAGCTATTAATTGGCAAAACATTTCTAATGCAGATACTAAGAGAAATAGAATGCAGTAAAAAAAAAAAATTCTAACATCTAGCGCTTCCAATTTCAACGACATAAATTATGATGAAAAAAATAAAATCTAATTGAATTACCATGACTTGATCGACAAAATACCCATTTGACAACATTCAATAAATAAAACTAAAAAGAAAAATGAGTTATCGAAATTATCCCCTAAAAGAGGAGCAAATCCTTTTGTTTCTTCCCAACCCCACACAAAAGCACAATTGACAGAAGATCATAGCAGCTTTCCCCCAATTGCTCTCCAAAGAAGCTATCAGATCCTCAGAAAAATATGCATTTGCAATCATCTATTAATGGTGATATTTGGCATATCAAATCTTTATATTTTCTCAGTTGTTGTAAAATCTATGATAACAATAAGGCTGTTCTTGATCTTCCATGAAAGGCTAATAAGAGTTCAGCATCGTTGGTTTAGCTTACCTGGGTTGTGCTGCCCTTCATGGATCGAAGACGACTGAGCCATCCTGGCAGTTCTTCCCAGGTACAGAGCCCAGGATCGGACGATGCGGGTCCGGTGAAGGATAATCCTTGAAGGAGCCTGTTTGGTTATTATCGGATTCGGATTCCGGAATCCCGAATGCAAATTACTCGCAAGCCATGTGACCATGTCTAGTTGATGGAAACTTTTACTCGGCATAGCGCTGATAAAGATAACGAATGGGGAATTTACACGTGTTAAAAGTAATTGTATGGACATAAGACGTGTTATTAGTAACTACTTGTTAACCGGTTGCACCACTTGTCAATTTCAAAACTGTTATCAATTTCATTATATTTAAAAGAAAAAAATACAAATTAAAAATTTAGGCCTCGTTGGCATCCATTATGGATCAAGAACTCATTACAGGAACTCATTTTGAAGGTTTTTTGATTGTATTTGGTTAGCATGTTACAAAATGAGTTCCAACGTAAAATAGATGTTTGATTAACATTTACTAAAATGAGTTTTGCACAACTATATCCTTTCAAAGGTGGTGGTGGTGCGGGTGGTGATGGTAGAGTGGTTGTAGTGGGGTGGTGGTGGTGGTTGTGGTTGGGTGGTGATGGTGGGGTGGTTGTAGTGGGGTGGTGGTGATGGTGGTGGTGGTTGTGGTTGGGTGGTGGGATGGTGGTGGTGGTAGTGGGGTGGTGGTGGTGGTGGTGGTGGGGGGTGGGATGGTGGTTGGGGTGGGGTGGTG
>JAUPMG010000005.1:10592761-10612555 GCA_031762675.1 Pachysandra terminalis
CCCTGAATGGGCTTTCCTCGAAATATACTTTCAGACAATATTCGAAATTCTAATTTATACATTCTTTGAATGTAATTGCACATTTGACCTTGCCACGTGTCAAAATATGATTGGATTAAATCAATTTCCAAATTGACTCATCATCAGTGTCTTTGCCCAGTGGCAATTGCTTGGGTCCTGTGGAAGTAGAGAAATTCTAGGATCTTTGAAGGTGTTGAGAAGGTTGTCTTGAAGATTATGAGGGAAACAAAGCAGATTATTCATTTTTGGGCGGGTTCTGGTGTGTGTGAAAGATTGTCGGTTGACCAGTTCTGGGGTTAGGCTTTTGCCTTGGTGCTGCTTTGGGTTTTTTAGCAGCTGCTAAGATTGGGTTTATATTTTATTTTGTCTTCTTCTCTTCTTTTGTTTCCTTTGTTTTGGCTTACCTTTGTGGTATACCGTTTCTGTACTGCTGGGGTGTCTTTTATCCTTTTGAATAGATATACTAGCACCGCTGTTGATGAAACAAAAAAATATCTATTAGATCTTTTTATTGTGATAATGACAAAGTTATTGGTACTATATGATGTCTCTTGTATGTTTATATCATTATGGCTGCATTTATGAAGTTTTGAGATCTGTTTTCCTCAGTGGGTTGTAAGATAGATGCAGACCTGAATTGTGAAATTGTTGATCAGGGCGACTCAGCTTGAGGATGAGTCCAGAGTAAAAATCTAGTGAACTTGATGATATGATGTTTGGGATACTGAGTGAAAATATGGACCTTATAAATGGGGTTGAAAAATGTGAGGGAAGTTAATGCATTGGAGTTTGAAGTGTCTAGTCAGCCTGATCTTTTTGGGTTGGCCTGTCTGAAGCATAGGCTACAGAATGATCAGTAAGATTGATGAGCTTGTGAGGTGCACGGGAAAGTATGTGAATATTATTCATTAACGATAGGCTTGAGGACAATGCAAAATGCTCCTACTTCTTTAGATCACCACCCAAGTTTTCCCATCTCGTGTTGGTGTTGCTTGGTAAAAAGTGCGGATGACTAGAACAGTTAGATGAACAAGGCACATACCAAGAACACATTATATATCCAGAAAAAAAAGTATCAAGGTGCAAGCCAAACGTGAGTGAGGTAGGTCAATTCTCAGAAGCATTATACAGATTTAAATTTAATAAGGTGATACTGATAAAATTACTTTATTGGAGTCCAATCAAAAGTTACCACATCAGATGGACATTACAATTATCATATGTGAAGAAAATGGGAAATCAGAAGAAATGGACTTTTGATTGACTGACCATAAGAAAAGCTTTTAATCCTAAAGGTTTATTTTTACTTTTTTGGGTTTTTGGTTTCATTCGCATGTTCTAAGCTAGCTGTTAAGTTTAAAGGCATTATGTGGTTGGATTCTGATAAATTAAATTTATTTGTGGCACTTAATTGAATTTGAATTCTCTTTACAATATCTGCTCAAAAGGATGGTTCATATATATATATATCAAGAAGGTTTTCCTTTCGTATTTTTATTGTTTTTAAACTGGGAACAGGCTGAATTTACCACCTAGAAAGTTGCAATGAAATGTAGAGCATTGAATATATCCAAGTGAGCCATGGTCTTGGTGACAGTGATAGTGTAGTGTTTACCAACTGCATATTATTAACTAACATGGTACAAACTTCACTTTTACCTATAGTACCTGTTTATGATGCGACCCAACTGCAGTATAGTTATGAACAGTGAATGCAATGTCGGTGACATGTCGATGTAACCTAGCAACATTCCGCCATTTCCCCCAAGGGCGACACGAAATCTGGCTGTAAATCGCCAGATATCGTTTTTACTCCCATGTCGAGCAACATGGGGGAAAAATTCAAATTTTTTCGATATTTCCCCATGTCTCTCGACATGTTGGTGACATGGGGGAAATTTTCAATTTTTTTGAAAAAATTAAAAAAAAAATGAAATAAATATCGTATGTTAATAAATATTAAATTTGAAACTCTTAACTATTTTGCGGAAAAAAAACAGATTGAAAAAATTTGAAATTATGATTTAAAACTGGTATGGTATGTATTTTATTTGCTGTACATTTAGTTGTGGGATGTGCAATGTATGGGGATATGTATCTTATTTGCTTATTTTGATGTACATATAACATCTTTTGTACAGCTTACAGACTTGATAACGTGTAAGTTAACCCCTCTCAAGTAATGACATTTAATATGTAGGCAGTTTTTTTTTTTTTGTTTTTGCAATTTTGACGTATTTGGATGTATTTAGACCTTAATTAGACATGTTTAAAGTTTAGGGCAAAAAAACCATCAAAAACCCATGGTTTCCCCACATTTCCCCTTGGTTTACCCTTTTTTCCCCATGTCGGCGACATGTCGCTGGAGCCACCTGGCAGCATGCCAGGTGACACCGACATTGCGGACCTCGGTTATGAAATACTTGTCCCCTGCATGAAATCTGTGTCCTTTGTTTTAGTTAAATTGGTTACAAACCCAAGTGTCTTGGCACCCTGAACATTTAGGAACATATAAGATGGTTAAGATAATATTTTGTCGTTTTTTATGATCTGGACAATATGTTCAGCAATGATTTCTTGGACTTCGGGAGAGAAAGGAATCACAGAATTCGTGAAGGGACTTGATGTTGTGGAGTCGGGGACCAACTCATCTGGAAAGCAAGATCTCTGTTGTTTAGTGGCCATCAGTCCTACAATTGGGGGTGTTTTGGGGGTTTTGGTTGCTTTGTGTACAAAAGATTTTGCCCTGGTTACTTTTTCCGTCAATATAGTATGTTGCTTTGACTAATTGTATACACACACATACTTTTGTTATGTTGTACATAACTTTGTTATGGTTGAACGATAAGACGAACTATTACCTGAACACATCTGCACCCGAAATCTGTACCTGAATCTATGCAACATAGATTGGTTGCCGTGTTCGTGTACTATTTGTTATTATTATTATTATCATTTTTTTTTTCATTATGAATTTCATATTGTTACAAGTTCCATCTTTAAAGTGCTCATCCCTGCTCTCAATTGTGCAGCAAGGTTCCGAGGTTCAGGCGGCCTATGCAGTATGGGCCGTACTTTTGATAGCTTCTGGTTGGTTGGTCCTACTAGCCACAAATGTCGTATCCTTTGTGCAATCTGGATCATAGCCCTGAGAGTTTGTATTATCATTTACCCATTCAGGTGTGTAACTTCATTTTTGTCAAAGGGAATTGTACACTCTTACCCTATAAATTGTAGGACATGGATTTATGCCCTTGAAAAACATCGATACAGTTGCATCCCATGGAAGAAAAAAGGGAAAGGAAGAAAGAGAAAAAAGCCAATATATGACAGCAAATGTTTCTCTCACCTTTCATTTTTTGATATCTATTATATACTCCAATAAATGAATGATTATTATGAGAAAATTGGGTGGTATTAGGAAAAGTGCTAATATTACAAACCTGTTTGATGGGTTGTCAGGTTTATTATTTGAGCCTAAATCAAACCTGTTGGACGGGTCGTCAGTTTTATAACATGAAACCTTCACTTGCGTGTACAATGTCTTCACTTTCTGTGGCTTTTTTCTAATGCCCTGTTAACCATTCGTTTCTAAAAGGAGAAGCAATTCCTTCTATTTATCGTAATGGTTGTGTTTATATCCTTGAAGTTAAAATATGCAGACTTGTTTATATCCTTGAAGTTAAAATATGCAAGCTTCCGTTATTTGTTTATATTGAATGACCAAAACAATCTTGAGTAAAATATCTATTATTTTGTATTTATCCTCTATATTATCATATTTTTACATCTATACTCAATTTATCATAATTATTGCATTCGTACACTACGTTAAAAGCCACATGATGCACTCATTTTTTTTGCAAAATAGATCAAGATAGCTTTATTAATAAGTTTTTCTATCAAAATATAATGGAGATGCAAAATAGATTCTCATAATTTCACCCGATTCTATTTGATCTAAATTAGGGGTGCAATTCATCTAAATTAGGGGTGCAATTCGGTTTGGTGTAAATTGAAATTGAATTGGTTTAAACCAAAACTGAACCGATTCAAACTGACTTTGGTTTGGTTTGGTTTGGGTTGGGATTGCATACATATGGTTTGGTTATGATTTAGAAAAATTCAAACCGAATTAGTTTAGTTTGGTTTTGGGTTGAGCTCTCAGTTAAACCGAACTAATACGAAACCCAAATCGAATTCAACCAAACTGAATTAAATTTATTCTATATGCCCCGTCCTTGCGTATACACCCCGCGCATGACTGCAGCACTGTGCAATAGCGCCCCGCGCACGGGCTGCCGCGTACAGTAGCGCCCGGCGCATGGACTTTCGGCGCTAATTTTAACCTTAAATAAATAAAATAAAATTATAAAAAATAAGAGAGGAGGAAAGAAAACCATGGACTTGGATTTGGATATATAAACGCCAAGTCCAATCCGAAAGTAATAGGGACTTTCGGCTTACGTTCTTCGCTGTTGCAATAACGACAGCAAAGACGTGTTTACACTTTTTATAGATCGCCAGGCCAGCAGCTACGCCTTCGGGAAACCGCTCCGACTTCTTTTGATTTATTTTTCTTTCTTTTTGGACTCCTTTTCTTCTTATTTCTCCGTTCGTTAAGATCTAATCTCTCTCTACATACCAGTTAGAATTCTCCAACTCGATTCTGGTAGTTGATCAATCAATCATAGATCCGAGGAACCATGTCGTACGCATACCTATTCAAGTATATAATCATTGGAGATACCGGTAAATTTCTTCGATGCGTTTTTTTTTTTTTTTTCGAATTATTTCGATTGATTCTATGTGTCTCTTTGGTTTTGAAATTTGATCCATGTTTTTTTTTAATCTGGGGTATTATTTTTCCTAAAAATTTCGATGGGTTTTGCTTCATACTGAATTTAAAGAAGGATTTCTTTGTTTTCTGATAAACTCTCTCTCTCTCTCTCTCTCTCTCTCTCTCTCTCTCTATTCATAACTTGTGGGCATGTTTTCAATTTGATTTTTTTTTGTCTGGGTTTAATTTCCTTTTGAAAGATGTATGTATAATTTGTGTTTGATTTGTGGTAATTGTCTAATATTTGAGGTTTGTTTATTCATATAGATCCATTAGACGTAGTATTTTTATTTGTTTTAAAAAATCTAAGCGTGTTTCTGAAAAGGAAAATTGTTGGGTTTCTGAATTCTAAATGCTTTTCTTCCCTGTTAATATAGATTGAGTTGAATAGTAATGCAATTTTAAAAATTATTGTTCTTATGTATGTTGAATTCGGTGGAGGATTCTTTATAAATTATATGTTCTTAATTGACATCTTTGAAGGGGATTCTCTGTTGTTTTTTTGAACTTCTCTTAATGAAGTGCATTCCTGTTTTGGCATATGTAATTGATGATTCTTCTATGAAGATTCAAATTAGAGGATTTGGAAGTGGTGCAAAGCTATATCAGTGCATCTATGGGAATACATAATTGAAAGTTCCGAGAAGTGGAGAATATTTGTAGATACAGGAAGAGTAGAGGAGAGAGATAATGCAATTATAAATATTAGTGCATCTATATATTTTTTAAATATTATATTTTTTCTTGGTTTTACACTGTGGTTGATGTATATGATGAGGCCATGAGTAGAGGAGAGAAATAATGGGATTTATGGGGCTTGATTTTCTGTCTGCAGGAGTCGGAAAATCATGTCTTCTTCTGCAATTTACTGACAAGCGGTTCCAGCCAGTGCATGACTTAACTATTGGTGTTGAATTTGGGGCCCGGATGATCACAATTGACAACAAACCAATAAAGCTTCAAATTTGGGACACGGTTTGTTTGCTAGCTCTTATTGCTTTTGTTTTTTCATATACGTGAAATAAAATGAATTTTGTTACTATCTGCTAATTCATTAGTCTTACAAGCTCTAAGGATCTCTAAGTTTGGTTCATTGCACATTTTTTTTTATTTCATTTTTTTACCAATTAATGTATGTTACCAAATTATTGATTGTTAAAAAATCATATCTAAATCTGCAACTGATAACTTATCTGTAAGTTTAAACTTTCAAATAGATCACTTAAGTTAAGGGTACAGAAAACAATATCTGAAGTTACAGTAACAAAATTCTGATCTTATTTATTATATATTTATATATTAAAGTTCAATTCTTATTGCTCCATAATGCTTCAGATGCATATAGCTCTCATGCCTTCCTTGGAATTTTAGTCGGTTGCATCTTTATCAATGTGCAATGAATGCATGTAATCAACAGGTTAGGATCATTATTTCTTGTTGCTTATCTGATGCTAGTATGGTCCTGATGTTGTCCTACGCTTGACCTGTCTTAACAATTTATGATTACTTGAATTATTTGAAAATAATATATATATTTACACACACACATACACACACACACACACACACACACACACACACACATATACACATATATATTTCAAGATTCTTAGGAAGGCATGCGGTTAAGAGTTTCTTATTTTCTACCTTAATCATTTTTAATCTGTAAAGTAAGTATCTATTGTATTGTAATAAGAATAGTTCTACAAGAAAGATGAGAGATACGCCCTATGTAAATGAAAAGTATACAACGGGGCTAGAAGAAAAAATTATACTAGTTGACTGCCAACTTCTTACAAACCCCATAACTTCCTTTCGCCCCATAGTGATCGAGCAATGGGGGATGGACTCATAATCCAAATCAACTATCTTCTCTTCTGTTTCTTTCTCCATGCCGAGAGCAAATTAATAAAACTACTAGGATGTACCCAAGAGACATTGAACTTCCTCAAAATAGAAGTCCATACCCTTGGTGCCACGAGGCAATGTATAACTAGATGATCAATCAATTTCGCAACCTCCTTACATCACTCATCTATTGGGAATTGCCCAATTCTTGTGTGCCAAATTTTCAATCATGAGGATTTTGTCCAATGATGCCTCCATATGAAGAAAGCTACCTTAAATGGGATTGGGCTTTCCAAATCAAACTAGAAGAGCCAAAGTTTCATCAGCCTGTGTGAGAAAGAGGTAGAAAGAGCTAACTGAAAACCATCCATTCATTTTCCAAACCCACTTTCCCACATCACCTGTAGTTTCAATCTTCACAGACTGCAAAAGGGTTACGCCATCAATTCCAATTCGCAGTCAAAAAGATGATTTTTGAGAGTGATACTCCATGGAAAGTCCAGCGTATCCTTGTGCATCACATCCACAAGCCAGCACACTTATTCCGTGCCACTAAGTATCCATATATTGGTTCAATGAAGGCTCCTCCCTACATCATGTCCTCCCAAAACTTCACTCTATACCCATTGACAATAGCGAACCGCTCATCCCTCATGAAAAGAGCATATATGTTTGCAATAGCTTTTGCAAACTCACTTGTGAGATTCCCTACAAGGAGAAGGTAACCATTCACCCAGAAAGCTCCCATATTTTCCATACTACCATAATCTTTCTTTGTGATGACTTTTCATCATCCCTAAACACATGCAATTCAAAGTTATTATTTGTCACCTTTCTATATCTTTGTATCATATCTTTTGAATGCCCTCCTGGTTGATTTCTGCTCCTACTCATTGGCCTCCTGTTCTTGTTGCTACATCTTCCTCCAATCTTATTTTACTTCAAGATAGTTTCCTTAGCAATAAAAAGAATTTATTTGTTGTTCTTGCCAGCTCCTAATCTGGATATTTTGAGTATTAAGTAGACAGTGTTTGGATATATAATGATTGAATGTTGTCTTGCATGAATAATTAAAGAATCTGAAAGATGCATGAGAAGTAGAGGTTTCTAGGTCTGGGGAGGAAGAAGCTGATGAATCATGATCTTTTTCTCCCAAGTACTTTGGGCCTTATAGGAGGAGAGAGGCAGCTCGTTTTTTCGGATATCTTCCAGGACTAAGTCAATTATTGATTTGGTTTTTTGTTGATGGTGTCTAGGTGGGTGTCACTTTCACCTGAGTTTAAAGGCATCTTAGTATCCTAGCTTGTGATAGAACAGTTGATTACAACCCTGTCCTCTTCTTTAGTGATGAGTAGTAGTTAATCTTGGAGAGCTCACACAGAGGCAGTTGTCAAGCTAACTTTCGATGGATGCTCCATGTGTAATCTGGGCCAGGGCCTTTTAGAGAGGGAAAAATAGTTACTGCTGAGAATTTATGCTCTAGTAGCAGGTTTGAGAGAAGCAAGATCTCAAGGGTATATTTCATTGGAGATTGAAGGAGACTCTTCCATAGTGGTTTCTTGGCTTGCTTCATCTCAGGAGTGTTGATGGAGGTTTATCGATTTGGTTTGTTTGGCTCGATTTCTGGCTAAAGAGTTCAACATCTCGTTCTCTAAATACGGGGGAACTTTTTGTAATCTGGAGTAGTCTCTTAAACAATAACGTAGCTTGTATCTTATTTTTCTTTTCCTTTTGGTCAGTGCAATAGTCATCTCTTGCTTATTGTATATATTCTTCTTCCTTAGTAATATTTATCTTCATTTCATCAAAAAGAAAAAAAAGAATGAAGATATATGTCTACTTGTATGAGACCGATGTTGCATGGGCATGCTGCAGAAAATGGTCCTTTGTTTTAGTTGGAAACTATAACTTACAATGTAGGAGGTTTCATTCTAATGAAGCACTAGTTTTCTTCTTGCTAAAGGACAGTCTTTGTTGAATTAACTTGGTGAAGAACTGCACGCCAAAAGTTATGTCCCATAAGAGGGGTACTACTATTGTAAGAGTATAGTGTAATAATAATCAAAAAATAAAAATGAGGAACCGAAATACTTAGTTTATTATATGAAATTTAGTGTAACTCTAATTAACGAAGCATGCTAAAATGTTTAAACATTTTAGAGGCTTGAAGCTACTGCAGTATTGTTGATTTTGGTTTGGAACTTTTGACTTGATGAAAATCAGTGTTTTGAACTAATTGTGAATAACTTTTTCCTTATACATTTCATCATATTGTAAACCTATGGTATTTTCTTATTAGTTGGACTTTTGGAATATTAGATGCTAATTTTTATTTATTCTTTTGCAATTTGCCAGGCGGGTCAAGAATCCTTTAGATCTATTACAAGATCCTACTACAGAGGGGCTGCTGGTGCACTGTTAGTGTATGATATCACGAGGTACTCTTTTTGGACTTATTTAGAGATATATCAACAAGTCTTTTTATGCTTTAGAAAAAGTCTCATCTTGCTTTTCTCTCATGCACAATGAGCACACACAATTCATGTATTTTCCAGTAAAGCATCACAATGAACACGTTCTGTTGTCCATTGGAATATTACTACGAGTACTTTTTCCTGTATTAAAAAAATTTTGTTGGCCTTTTGTACTTTAGTTCAAAGGAAAACTTCGTTTAGATGGTTTCAAATAGGGCCTTTTCACTGTAGCTGTAAAACCTTATTCCAGTTTGTCTCTTCATGAAAGATTGAAGTTTCTCGACATAAGAGATCGAGCAAAGTTTTCATTAGTTGCCAACTTGACACAAACCTTCTCCCTTAACCATGTTTAGGATGGACAAAGGAGTCGTAAAAAGGATATTGCAAATTAGAGCCTCGAAATAGTTTAAGAATCACAAATTCATTGAAGTTACTTATTATCAGTTTAAAAATGAAAATAAAATGTCTTTTATCTTGATATTGTAAAGATAACCTTCACTCGATCTATGAAGCGCAAGTCATAGACATAAGATGACCTTAAGACATGATGCCTAAGCCTCATGTAAGCCTTACACTATTCAGGTTGATCAAAGGTATATTGACTCTTGCCATGAGATAAGCTGCTAAGGCGTAAGCCTTGCATCTATTTGTTATTGCGAATCTCTTTGATGAAATGTACAGTTACCATGGGGATCCAGTGATCCCTTATTCTCCACTTTGTTTACATTGGAAGAATTTCCTTGGTAAAATTTAGATGTTTCAGCTTCGTAATGTCAAACATAGGTGATTCCCGTTTTTCGTTGGATCACTAGGATTTCACCATTGAGTTTCCTTTGATCTGAGGAATCCCCCTAGATTTAACTTTTCAGAGTGATGTTGAAGATTCCTATAGGAGATTTAGGTCATAGCATTTGTCTGCACCCACCCTTTTAATTTCCTGAAGAAAGTATTTTCAGTGATCACCGTTTAATCATTGAGTTTATTATAAATGGAGATTAGTTTGGCCTTGGTGAAAAGCTAAAATCTGTCGTTACATGTTTTGCCTTTGAAGTTCAAGCATAAATGCTCTGTGCGTATAGCAGGTTGATTGTGAGGATTTTCTTCTTGAAGTTTATTATGTTCTGATTTGTCATTAGATCAATATTTGGAATTAAGATTTACCACAACAAAGTACCAGAGATCCTGAAATCATAAAAAATCATTCATTTGTTGATAACTCAGATTAGATATATACTGAACGGGTGAAAAGGAAAAAGAGAGATATTAAGGTTGCAGGGTCATGCAGGCAAGCATGAAGTGTAAGAGGGCGCTGATAGAAATGATGGTGACTTCAATTTCTTTTTATATTACAGGAGGGAAACTTTTAATCACCTGGCTAGCTGGCTGGAAGATGCAAGGCAGCATGCGAATGCGAATATGACTATTATGCTCATTGGCAATAAGTGTGATCTTGCCCACAGAAGGGCTGTGAGCACAGAGGAAGGTGAGCAGTTTGCCAAAGAGCATGGGTTGATATTCATGGAGGCCTCCGCAAAAACTGCTCAGAACGTTGAGGAGGTGATGAACCTAACCATGCTGTAGAATGTGTTTATAACAGAAGACTGATATTCGCCAACTTTATGCAGATCAAATCTTGGTTCTGTTTTTGTTTTTCATTTTTCTGACAGATTTTTTCTTTTGTCAGGCATTCATAAGCACAGCTGCAACAATTTACAAAAAGATCCAAGAAGGAGTTTTTGATGTATCAAATGAGGTTAGCTTTCTTTATAGTTTTATCGTTGAATTTATCAATCAAACATTTTCTCAGGTTATTTTTTTGGAAGGTAAGTGTGACATTTTCTCAGGGTTCATTGGAAAATGTAGGCCCATTGGAAAGTACTTTTCCAAATGTGTTTTATTTTTATTGAAAGACCCCTCAAACTTTTCCCCTTAAAATAAAGGAGAAATGATGGAAAGTACTTTCCTTTATATCCTTTTCCAACTAACCAAAGACACCCCTAAGGATTTGTCAAAACCCACAACTGAGTGCTATGTTGGCATTGAATTATTATGGAAGTTTAAACACACGTATGTATTTTATTTTTTGATTTTAACATAGAAGCATCCCATGTAACTGATAATCTGCCTCTGGTCTTGTTCTTGCAGTCTTATGGGATAAAAGTTGGATATGGAGGAATCCCGGGGCCATCAGGAGGCAGAGATGGCTCTGCTTCTCAAGGAGGTGGCTGCTGCGGCTGAAAATCGCAAGCGCATTTGCCAAACAATATCAAATCCCTATATTCTCTCTTTGTTTTTACCTTTTTCCATTAAATTTCCTTGTTCCTCAGTTCTCTAAATCTTTATCATCCTTAGGTACTATATATAACTTAATTGGTTTGCTTGTAAATCTGTCAGTAAAGATTTCTTAATCAGTCTGAACTGTTTCTATATGACAAATCTAGGCTGAGTGCTTCTTCTTTCTTCCTAATTGTGTAATGGCAGTAGTCTTTCCTTTATCTTCTCAATTGTGTTCAACAAAGGTTAATATGAAACATATATGCATACCTCTATGCCAGTAATTTAAGGGGACTGAGTGTGAATTGGTTTTGAAAAAAAAAACTGTGTTCCTAGTCAATGCAAACTATGGGTGACAAAGGCCGCTTAATAAAAGAGCAATTTTGTTGGCTCAAGCCTGACCCAGTTCAATCTTCAGGCTTAACAATGTTTGCCCAAGTTCATCATAGTATTCCTTTATGAAGCCCGAACCCACCTATGTTTGTCCAAATGGGGCAAAAGTATTATTACTTTGTTGCTGTTAAGATTCAAACGCAAGTCACCATAGGCAGAACATGAAATTCTCACCACTATACTACAACAAGAGAACGAGTTTAACTGAAAGTTATTGCCTCACCACTATACTACAACAAGAGAACGAGTTTAACTGAAAGGTACTGTAATCTTCTTATCAGTCTTCACATCCTCGGGCTGGACTAATATAAACCCAAGCCTGGTCCAAAAAATTAATCGGGCCTTAAATTTCAGCTCAACCAGGCTCTACTAGTTTATCAAATAGATAAAACACTTGTTCATCAAAATGAATAAATAAATAAATAAAAACACTCCCATCCCAAATTTTCCGCTTGTACATCAAAAGAGCTTGAAAAACAAGGAAAAATCATAAACAGGAAAACACCTAAAATTCTAAGAGACTAATCGCCGGTGGAAGTCATTATTTTATCTAATTCTCCTCTTCCTCAACCTGGCTGAGATGGCAAATGCCAGTTCTAGAGACTGCGATGCGTTTAGCCTTGGGTCACAGTGTTTGTGATACCGGGAACTGAAGTCATCGGAAGTCACTTCCCTTGAACCACCAACGCACTCTGTGACATTCTGTCCTGTCATCTCTACATGGACTCCTCCTGGGCGACTCCCTCTTGTTCATGAACATCGAAGAAAGCCCTCAACTCTGACTGAAATGGATAGAAAATACTTCCCCGTTAGTCCTCTTCAACAGATGATGAAGCAACAAAACGAGATGTGATCATAAACAGCTCATAAATTTCAGTTCTGGTAATCAAGTTTATACCCTGATTACATCGACTGATCGGGTCTTGAGACTGCATGGAGCCTTGATGGTGTTTCCATGCATAGGATCACTCACCCACGTGACTATAAGACCAGCTTGGCGAACTGCTGTGATAAGATGGGGGAGCTTCACCGGCATGTTTTCCGCTCCCATTCGGGTGATAATTGTCAGCCTTCCAGGCTTGTTGTGAGGGTTAAGAATCTCACACAACTTAACAAGCTCCTTTGGATCCATCTTATCACTCACCTGTATGACAAAGTATCGAGATTTTAATGTCATGGACCCAAAAATCAACAATAGTAGCCAAATCAATGGATATATAATCTCTTTACAGTGCGGGTCACAGATTTTGTTGCATCCATGCACGGAACATTTAAAGATAGGCTTGAGTCCCCGGGCTTACCTGATATATGGTTCTTGTGGGTGGGGGGTCATGTATCCAGGGTTAATCCTACCCCACTAAGTGGGGACGTAGAAAGACTTGCCTGACATATGGTCCTGGGTGGGGTCATGTATCCGGGGTTTATCCAATCCCCATTAAGTGAGGTCGGGGGGGTGGTCCACATCATAAAAAAAAAAAAAAATTAAAGATAGGTTAATGGGACAAAGATTATGTTACTGAGCAATACAGTCTTTACCATGCTGCCCTGTGCAGATTAGCTTTGTCCGACACAACCGTACTAATGGAGATTTGAAGCATAGTAAGACAGAGGTCATAGGCTCTTAGCATGGTAATCTTCCAAATTATACAGAAAAAATGAACATAATTTCAAATCACTAGGTAGGTTCAAATGATAGAGATCAAGGCCTACCTTGATGCCAAGAGGATTGGCCACCCCACGGAGGAATTCAACATGTGCTCCATCCAATTGTCGGGTCCTCTCGCCTACCCAAAGCATGTGAGCAGAACAGTCATAGTAGAGGCCACTCGTCGAATCTTCCCTGGTCAATGCTTTCTCATATGGCAGGTGAAGGCATTCATGGGATGTATAGAACTCGGTCGTGGTCATTATAGGATGATCAACAGTGAGTCCAGCAGCAGCCATGAAGCCCAAAGCTTCATCTACTCTCTGTGCAAGTTCCATGTACCTGCCATCAGCCATGTATGGATTACTCGATTAACCTAGAGCAATCTTTTGAAAGTAAAATCAGCTCGTAACAGAGCAGGATTCAAATAGAATTTGAACCGTATGGTTCATAATATTTCTATCTGCCCCAAAAGATGACGAAATACAAAGCAAAGTTTTCATGCAGAAAGCATCATTGACAGATATATTTCTACGTATAGCTTCGAAGGTATGTGATTGAGATGCAAGTAGGTAAATAATATTTGGTTAAGTGACCATCAGTCTTTAGTAAACCACAAGCATGCATGAAATCCATTTTCACTTTTTCACTCTAAAGAGTTGTGTGAGTTGAACACTCATTTTCAAGTCATTGTAGGTTGCAATAGGATTTAGGATTCAAGTAGTGAATCGCAAGTTTCAAATAATCGTAAATTTTAACATTTAACAGCAGTGGTCTATAATAATAATGTTTAGCATTCGATATGCTGTCAGTGGAAATGAATGGCTCAACAAGCTGGTTTAGGATCACATCACATCATGAGCAGTTCGAAAGAAAACCAGAAATCCAATTGGCCAGTTCCTCAATATCTCACTTGTTTTTGGATGTTTCTTGGTTTAAAATAAGTGGGTCCCAAGCTTGGAGTAAATTGGAACCATTGGCTGTATTGGTGAGCCGTCCCTTTATAAGAATAAAACAGGTCGGTTCTAGCCTTCAGTAATTGTTGATCAGGATCAAGTAATAATATAAACACAGTAAAAACGAAGATCAAACAATGCACACAGATATACATGGTTCGGCAAAGCCTACTTCCACGGGAGAGAAGAAGTTTCCACTATGTAAAAAACGAATTAGGGTTACAACTTATACCCCTATCTGATATATGGGGCAAATCCCCAATATACCCTTACCTTACCGCGGGGGGCTCCCCTCCCCCAATCCCCTGGTACTAACCTCAGGTCCCTCCCCCTTGGATCAAAGGGCTAGTGAATGTAATCACCCACTATCTCTAAAAGTAATCTTTACTAATAAAATACTTGGACCTCACACTTGAATAAATCATAATCATGAAGCAATCTATTGCCAGTGGGCCACCCCTATTACACTCGTGATAAAAATTATTGAAAAAATGGAAAATCTGAGCAGAATATGAAGAAAAAATCAGGTTTATTTTAGGTGACAAGGTTTCAGACCGTCTTGTTTTCTTGTACTGTATACACAGAATCAAACTACACACTCAAAGTACAATAGAAAGAAATCAAAAGAAGACAATGGAATTTGCACCGAAACCCATCAGCATGAGAAAGGCCATAAGATCCAGGAAGTCATCAGAAGAATACCTGTCTCCTTGCTTGCTATGTTCTGTGAAATCTAGGTTCCACTGTGTGACTCTTTGTATAGCCGCATATCCACCGGTAGCAAATGCTCTAAGGAGATTCAAAGTAGCAGAAGACTGAGTGTAGGCTCTGAGAAGCCTTTGGGGGTCAGGTATTCTAGATTTCTCATCAAACATCACTGTTGATATTGTCTCCTTGATAACTGGGGAGCTTCACCCCATCCTTTACCTCAAATGGATCTGATCTGGGTTTAGCGAATTGGCCTGCCATCCTGCCTATCTATTGTATGCTTAAAAGAAGCCTATGTCAGATAGACTGTTCAAATATGTGGATCTCAATTCATAATTATAATACATACAAGCACAAAAGAGACCAAACTTTGCATAAAGCAGTCTACGGGATCGTGCAACTGGAATATAACAATGGGCTTATCCTTTTACAAGGAATAGTTATTTTTCTCTGTTTTCTTCTTTTTCTTTTCTTTTACCTTTAAAAGGATTCAACTTATACACATACACATCTGTATATGTATATATATATATGCGTGTGCACGCACACACACACACTCATTTGTAATTAAAGGGCAAAGCATAACTAGTTACAGTTCAATAAATCACAACTCTGAAATACCAAGAAGATAAAAAGGTAGCAACCTTTATTTGATCAGTTAAAGAAGAAAAAATGAAAAATCTTATTTTAACCCTTAAATCCACAGGCAAACATAAACACATGATCTTTGCAAAGACATCAAATTCCAAGCCATAAACTACATGAGATAATGAGGGGAAAAAAAAAAGATATCTTACACATAGAACTAAGCAAAAAAAGAACTTATCAAACACAAACAAGTAAACTATCAGACTCAGATAATAAAAACGAAAAATATGCAGAAATAGAAAAAAATTCGATTGATTTTTGGTTAAAAGAAAAAATTGAACCTTGATAACGGGCGTCTGAGCTCCAAAGGTCAAGACAATCCCCATCTGCAACAGAACCCTAAACGTATCCCTTATATGTTTGCAGTGAATTCCTTGAAACTCTCCGCACAATCTCCACCCTGAAGCAAGAACGCTTTCCCAAAGGCTGCATTACCGATCTTCTCCTCCAATTTCCTCGCTTCTCCGGCGAAAACAATAGGCGGGAAGCTCTCGATGGTCTTCAAAACCGAATCGAGCTCTTCCATGTTAGGGTAAACCGGAGTTTGACGCTCCTTCTTTGATTTCCAGCCATCAGAAACCCAAGTCGACGACACAGACTTGATTTCAGAGACACCAGACGATGAGGGTTCTTTGCAGGCTCGGCTACATGAACTGCCACGATTTTGGTGTTAAGAACACGTACTTAGTCGATGTGGGATCGTAACATCTGGGCTTCGAAGAGATGTATTTCGAGGTGGGATTTAGGATGGTTGTTGGGGCAATGTGGTTTACTACACCAGCGAGCGCCATTTTCGATGGAAACGGAGCTCGGAGATGTTGAGTTGAGATCTCTCTGTAAGTTTTCTTTGTCTTCGTGTTGTTTTAGACTTTAGAGATTACAGAGAGAATATTTTTTTAGGAAGAGAAGATTTCTCAGAGCGAGAGAGAGAGAGAGAGAGAGAGGACGAGATCGTTTGGTTTTGCCTGGGATTCGGTGACAAGGGTCTTGACCTTTGCTAAGTTACTAAAATGCCCAAACGATTGACTCAGCTTAATGCCCAAACGATTGACTCAGCTTCACGTTTGACTGGAGGACTAACTATGACTGGTGTCAATGAGTTCGACGTTTTGGTAGGAAAAGAAGTGGGGCAGCAAGAACTTTCTGAAATGCAACACAGGGTACAAGCATGTCAGTACAGCAGATCTTCCGGACAAAATGCTCTCGACAAAAAGGAATATATGACTATTTCGTTAGGTGGTGTTTGGAATCTTGGATTTTAGAAGTAAAGACAAGTAAAAAAAAAAAGATAGAATACTTAAAAAAAATTTAAGTCATTTTCCTTCGGAATCTTTATCCCAACTCTTTCATTCTTCAATCAAAGGAGAAAGTGCTTTATCTAACATTTTCTTTACTTCTCTCAGAATCCGAGGTTCCAAACACAGCCTTAAGTTCCCATGCTCCCTTTGTTATGCCATGAATCCTATTGGTCTACATTATAAGCCACACCATCACACTAAGCCTGCAAAGAAAATAAAAATAAGAAGTGGGTCAAACTAATTAAATTAGTGGGAGATTGAAGATAGAGAAACCTTCCCATCTGATGAACATAAATATCACAATATTTCATACTAATCCAAGATACTTAAATACCAGAATCAATGCAAATTAAAAAGAAAAAGAAAATAGAAACATGAAATCAGAAATAACTGGAGAAACTGATCTATTCAATGAATTGATCTAATAATATTCAGCTTGAGAATTACAATAATTAATACTATATGAGACAATGAGACTCTTGATGACCCAAGGATGATTGCATCCATGACATGGACCCTTCATGCTTTTACAAGTTACAACACAAATGATTCCATACAAATGAACTGAAATTATTTAGGGCTATAACAGGGTCGGATACTTCACGTCGAGGAAGTCTCTCAGCGTCCGAGCAGCTTTCTGACCACCCATTAGTTCAACCAGCCTCTCCACGGGAAGAAGAGCAAGTTCTGCCAAGCTCTTACATCCATCCATCAAGGCCCTGTAATTAGAATCGGTCACACCCGGGAGGCGTCTCAAGAATTCAACAGCAGATGTGTTGTAATTTTCGGCTCTGCAAAAGACAATCATAATAAGCAATATGGATCGCCGACTTGAGGAATCCCAAAACCCAGAATTGAATTGCAATCATCTGATTAAAATTCTGTCTGCAGCTTACCTGACATCATTTTCTATAATGCCATCATCCGAAGGAACG
The DNA here is from genome assembly GCA_031762675.1 of Pachysandra terminalis. Classification (NCBI taxonomy): domain Eukaryota; kingdom Viridiplantae; phylum Streptophyta; class Magnoliopsida; order Buxales; family Buxaceae; genus Pachysandra; species Pachysandra terminalis. Next base: position 10,610,802 of record JAUPMG010000005.1, read on the forward strand.
CCTACTCTCATTGCCTTTTCCTCGTCAGGTTCATCCTGATTCGCCTTCAGCGAGGCAAATATTTCTGCTGTAGCATGCAAGCTGCGAGACCAGACAAGGCGTAGCCGGGGAAAATGCATAACCAACAATGACAGCTTCGATATTACGCTAGTTGGCGCAACATCTCCACTTATATCACTTGCAGACTACAGATCAGGCCAAGGAATTAGAATGGTAAACCTGGAAACATTTACCTTCTCCAGATAACGATTCAAATTCAACTTACCTGGAAGGAAAAGCTCTTGTCTTGTGAAAACTCAATTAGAAGCACAGGTATCCAATAGTAACGTGCCATTGTCTCCACTTGGTGATACAAGCGGCCTGATGTAAAGCTTTGAAAAAGATCTGCAATACTTTTTCTCTCCACACAAATCAATGGTGAAAGGACATAATCCCCAACTTCCAAGGTCACTGGTATGATACGCATACCCTTCTGATGCAGAACATTTGGAAGACTGCTCATGAATTCTCTCATGTCGACTATGACCTGTATTACAATGTGCAAAATGCTTAACAATTTGCCAGTCATAGAACATAAGAACCAGCACTACACTCATGGAGAAGGCAGACTATACCTGCATTTCTCTCTCGACTTCCTTTCTTCCACCTGCCTTTCTGGTTAATGAGTTTTGTGAAGTTGGGGTTTGTGGTTCAGTGGGGGTAGCCAATCCAAGACAACGTCCATCCTGGAAATAATGCCACATATGACCACAAGTACAGACGTAAAAACGTGTTAGAACTAGCTTTATAGGGATGAAGGAAAAACTAGAACAACAAGAATGGTTAATCGATGACCACGGGGTTATGCATTTTGTGCAAACAGTAGAAAAATCCTTGAAAATAGTGATGTTAATCCATCTACCATGCAAAGGAGTTACAACTATGTATGAAGTACAGTTTAATAGAAGCTAATAATAGCACATCCTAATTATATACAAAGCTTGTTTTTCGAATTGGCCCTTAAATCATTCTTCAAAATGCAACCCAGGTACAGCTTAACTGGAGTACTGAAGATAAATCATACCATGTTTGCAATGATACCAGAGCAAATACAGCTTCATTGTTCAACGTCCTTTGAAACATATAATCTATTACTTGTCCAAACAGGGAATTGTCAGAGAGAGGAGATTAAAAAAAGAAAAGAAAAAGAGTGGCCACAATAATTATCACAAAAGCATGCTAGTTCACTACTTCACTTCATATGTAACGGTAATGGTAATTCATCAAATGACTCTAGTTGGACAGTCCAAACTTATGCTCTGTAAGAGACCTATAATATTTCTGGGTGTTCTTAAATAAGTAGTAGGTGTAGGAATTAACTGAAACGAAAAAGGAAAAAAAAAAGAAGCCTGAGATACAAGGGGGTGCTTTGCAAAATATAATACAAAACTTGCCTACGAGCAGCACTTTAGCTCAGCGAGTCATTTATGTGTAAAATAATGATCTCATTCCATTATCCTAGGAAATCAAAAATAAAGCACGACATACATTTTAGACAACAGATACAGATGCAAAAGAAGAAAAAGCAGAAAAGATGAAACAAAATATATCTAGGAAATAAGACGCGCAACGCGAGGACAATACAGCTAGTCCCCAAAATTTTTTTGGCATTGACTAATTATAAATATAATGAGTTTCTAATATTTGAGGAGCAGATAAGAAACATATTCTTTTCCGTATTCACTGAACTAGCCTATTTATAAGTGTTCTTGTAA
>JAUPMG010000005.1:10628209-10639259 GCA_031762675.1 Pachysandra terminalis
CTTGACACAACAGACCTTAAATATTACGAGAGCAGACTGAATCTGAACTGGCGTTCGATACTGAAGACGATCACCGACGACCCGGAGAAATTCATAGAAGACGGGGGATGGGAATTTCTTAACATGGAAGCAAGCGATTCAGAATCGGATAACTCAGAGGAGTCAGACCAAGGTTACGAGCCCTCGGATGTGCAGTCTGAGTCCGTGTCAGATGATGGGGGCGACGATAGCGAGTCTCTGGTAGAGTCAGAGGAAGATGAGGAGGAGGACACCGAGGAAGACTCGGAGGAGGAGAAGGGAAAGAGTTGGGAGGAGCTGGAGAGGGAGGCAAGCAATGCCGACAGAGAGCACGGGGACGAGTCGGACAGCGAGGAGGAGAGAAAGAGAAGGAAGATGAAGGCTTTTGGGAAGGCTCGAGTACCCGATAAGAGAGATCCTAGAGCTAGAGGAGGTGGCCCTCCTAAAAGAGCTAAATTGAGGTAAAATGTTGTTTCTTGTTCCCCTACCTTCACACTGTGAGTGATTATGTATCCCCAGTAGCAGCAGCTGCAGCAGATGTTAATTTGCTTTTCTTTAGCTTGGAACCAACCTTTTGTCATAGATATATCTTTTGGTAGTGGTGGTCTTCTGCTGTTTTTTTTTTTTTTTTTTGTTAAGTTTTAAGATTAAGATGTGGTTGGTTGTTGCCTACAAAAAAAGGAAAAAAAGGAGAAGTTTAGATGCACCTCTTGGGCTGTAAATTTGGTCAAGTGGTTTTTGTTGCAACTTGGAAAAGTAGTGTTTCCTCTCTCTCTTTCTCTCTCTCTCTCTCTCTCTCTCTCTCTCTCTCTCTGTTATAGGAAATTGTTTTTGGTAGTCGTTTACTAATGGTCACGATCCTATTTGGTAGGAGTTTAGGAAGTTAAGACAGTCTCAGTCCTTTTACTACAAGTCAGTAAAACCATGGTTGCAAGCCTTCAACTAGTAAAGAGGAGGAAGAAGGGTGGTCTTATTCGGTTATTCTTGACATCAAGTCACTTTTACTTTTTGAAAATAATGGAACTCTATTTTTTATAAATTATTTTAGAGGAAACCCCATCTTTCATCACTTCAAAATCGTTTTTCATTGTTTTCTTTGTTGTGTTTTCCTTTCCAAAAAAAAAAAAAAAACTTTACAATAAAGATGAATCTGAACGAATATTCTTTGGGAGTTGTTTGTAATGAGATCTACTTGCAAATACTTCTATTATTTAATTTAGATATAATATTTTTAACTAAAGAATGTTAAAAAATTATAATACAATTATTGCATATATATATATATATATTTTATTTTTTTCCTAGTCAATCCTTGAATTAAATTTAATATGCAGCATAGACGCTCGCATTTCACTAATTGATTTGGAAAGAAAAGGCTTTCAATGGAAGTGAAGAGGGATGAATAAAAGAAAAAGAGGGGTAGTTTTAGCATAGATTGTTAATTTTTTTTCTTTCAATAATAGATTAAGTGATAAATTACTCTTTTTAATTAGACTAGCAACAAAAAGCAATCGATAGCTTTTGCAAGTATAAACATTGCTTAGGGTGTCTAAATAATTTATCCTAATTTAAATTAATATATAAAAAAATTTACGACTATATCCCTTCTATTATTATTTTACAGGACTATTATTTTTCGACCCCCTGTCAGCTTAGGGTGCGCCATAAATTCAATTGTTTAAATGTGGTGGCATCTCCAGTAATATTAGGTCATGCTGGGGTTAGTTCAGCAACCGAAACATATATAAGCATTGCTTCCCAAAGACTTTTTGCTTATTCGCTTCCTCTCTTCGACACTCTCGACCAATTACCTCCCTAGTCCCTACGATTTCTCTCTGCGATTTTATTTTGAGTTCTTCGTTTTTCCTATCTATTTGATCGTATCTGCTTTTTTTTTTTTTGTCGATTTTTTTTTCTTCTTTCTCTCGTCAAATGTTCTCTTCGATTTTTCCCATTCTCAATTTTCTGAAACCATTTGTTTTTCCCCTTCCGAAGGTGTTCTAAGGATCTCGAACTGAAACCCTAATCCTAACAGAACTCAAAAATTCTCCTTCGTAACCGGAAGATCGTGGTCCTCAGGAGAAGTAGAAATTGTAAGCTTTTATCTTCTGCTTTACTATTTTGTGAGTTTTTTTTTTTCCTTTTGGGCAGTTCCTGATACCTGAACCCTAACTTCAAGTTTTTTTTTTTTTTTTTTGGCGTAGAAATCAAGGGGTTGGAGGTTGCATATGGGGCGATAGAAGAAACGATTGCGAAATTCGCACGAGGAATGGAGAATCGGCTTTGCTATCTGCATATCGTAAAACGTGCGATTTTCTTCTTCTTCTTCTTCTTTTTTTTTCTTGTTTATTTATATATTTTAGGGAGTTTGGAGTCCTTGGAAGTAAAGGTAAGTGTGGAATTCTTCCTTCATGAAACTGAGAATCGAAAATCTTGCTGCAGAAATAGTAGAAAAATTCGGGGTTTTTGCATTCAGTTAAACTGGATTTGATTATTTTTGTTTTTAAGAAGAATGTTGCTTAGCTAATTTAAATTTAAAAGTTATTTGTATACACATGGATTCTTATGAAAATATGAAATAGTGTGAGAAAGAGGGATAGAAAGTTTCTGAAGTGATTTTGTTAATTTACTGAAGATAGATGGAAGAAACTTTAACTACCTTTTCATTTCTTCTAGTCTCCCCAGTCTTTGAGCTATTATTGCTGTTCTTGGAGCAGCACCCTGTTCCTGTTTTCGAGGGATCATATTTTGTTCTGGATAAAAAGCATACAATCTTGTATGAGAGTTGGATCAACATCATGTATATGTTCCCATAACAGACTTAGCCTTTGTTCTAATTAGAGATTCTCGTTAGGTAATTTTTGTGAAATTCTCTCCGGTCTTATAGCGATATTCCATATTATTAATTACTGTTATTTGCTTTAAAAAAATAAATTATTATCCCTACCATTCATTAAGTTCTGTGATCCCTAACTTAAACTTGAATCTTAACTGAACTTTATTTTTATTTTTAAATATTCTTCAGATTAACCTTGCAACACCTGGGGTGAAGAAAAGGGATATCTACGAGTTCTTTCTCATTCTTTGTTCTTCTAGATTCGATAAATTTTTCGATGGCAGAACATCAGAATGAAAATGGTAAGCCTTCCAAAGGCAAGGCATCTGGAGCAGCCAGTACTTATATGATTAACATCGGTAACTTCAGCAAGCGGTTGAAAAGCTTCTATTCACACTGGAATGGGCATAAAACTGATATGTATGACTCTTCTGATGCTCTAGTAATGGCAACACCTCCAGTTTCCGAGGATCTCCGTTACTTGAAATCGTCGGCTTTGAACATTTGGTTGCTTGGTTTTGAATTCCCGGAGACGATCATGGTTTTCATGAACAATCAGATTCACTTCTTATGTAGCCAGAGGAAGGCCTCTCTGCTTGAAGTCGTGAAAAAACCTGCCAAGGATGCTGTTGGTGCTGAAGTTGTGATCCATGTGAAGGCTAAGAGTGATGATGGAACAGCGCTGATGGATGAAATATTACGTGCTGTCGGTGTTCAGTCGAAGTCCAGTGGCAAAGAATCCCCTAATATTGGATACATAGCAAAAGAGATTCCGGAAGGTAATCTTTTGGAGACATGGGCTGAGAAACTAAAAAACTCTGGTTTCCAGCTCAATGATGTAACAAATGGGTTTTCTGAGCTGTTTGCTGTCAAGGACAGTAATGAGCTTACAAATGTGAAGAAAGCAGCGTTCTTGACTTCTTCCGTGATGAGACATTTTGTGGTTCCAAAGCTCGAGAAGATAATTGATGAAGAAAAGAAGGTCCCCCATTCTTCTTTAATGGATGACACAGAGAAAGTTATACTAGAACCTCTAAAAATTAAAGTCAAGCTGAAGGCAGAAAATGTTAATATCTGTTACCCTCCGATCTTTCAGAGTGGAGGAGAGTTTGATCTCAGGCCAAGTGCTTTAAGCAATGATGAGAATCTGTACTATGACCCAACCAGCGTGATCATATGTGCAATCGGATCTCGCTATAACAGCTACTGCTCAAATGTTGCCAGGACTTATCTGATTGATGCCAATGCAACACAGAGCAAGGCGTATGAGGTTCTCCTCAAGGCTCAAGATGCCGCAATTGCTGCATTGAAGCCAGGGAACACGGCCAGTGCTGCTTATCAAGCAGCCTTGGCAGTGGTTGAGAAGGAATCCCCTCAATTTGTAGCGAATTTGACAAAATCCGCAGGAACGGGTATTGGTCTTGAGTTTCGTGAGTCAGGACTTGGCCTGAATTCTAGGAATGATCGGTTGTTGAAGGCAGGCATGGTTTTCAATGTGTCACTTGGGTTTCAGAACTTGCAAGCACAGACAAAGAACCCAAAGACCGAGAAATTTTCTCTTTTGCTTGCAGACACGGTTATTATCAATGAAAAGCTCCCGGAAGTGGTGACATCCGTTAGCACTAAAGCAGTCAAGGATGTGGCTTACTCGTTCAATGATGATGAGGATGATGAAGAAGAGCAGCCGAAAGTCAAAGCCAAGGCTAATGGGACTAAAACCATTTTGTCGAAGGCGACACTCAGGTCAGACAAACACGAAATGTCAAAGGAGGAGCTACGAAGGCAGCACCAGGCAGAACTTGCCCGCCAGAAGAATGAAGAAACCGCAAGGAGGCTTGCTGGTGGTGGATCCGGGACAGGTGATGGTCGTGGTGCTGTCAAAGGTTCAAGTGATTTGATCGCTTATAAGAATGTCAATTCTATTCCCCCTTCAAGGGAATTGGCAATTCAGATTGACCAGAAGAATGAAGCAATCCTGTTGCCAATCTATGGAAGTATGGTCCCCTTTCACGTCGCAACTGTGAAGAGCGTGTCCAGCCAGCAAGATAGTAACCGAACTTGTTATATCAGAATAATCTTCAATGTACCGGGGACTCCATTCAATCCCCACGATGCAAACACCCTGAAGTTTCAAGGATCTATATATGTGAAGGAGCTTTCGTTCCGGTCCAAAGATCCTAGGCACATCAGTGAAGTGGTACAGCATATCAAAAACCTCCGACGGCAGGTTGCATCAAGAGAGTCCGAGAGAGCTGAAAGGGCCACTTTGGTTACTCAGGAGAAGCTGCAGCTTGGCGGAAACAAATCCAAGGTAATAAGGTTACACGACATGTGGATCCGTCCCAATTTTGGTGGTCGTGGAAGAAAGCTGACTGGTACGTTAGAAGCCCACGTGAACGGGTTCCGATATTCTACATCCAGACCGGATGAGCGTGTAGAAGTCATGTTTGCGAACGTTAAGCATGCGTTCTTCCAGCCTGCAGAGAAGGAGATGATCACGCTTGTGCACTTTCACCTGCACAATCATATCATGGTAGGGAACAGGAAGACCAAGGATGTCCAGTTCTATGTTGAGGTGATGGATGTGGTACAGAGCTTGGGAGGTGGGAAGAGATCGGCCAATGACCCCGATGAGATTGGGGAGGAGCAGCGAGAGAGGGAACGAAAGAACAGGATCAATAGAGAGTTTCAGAGTTTTGTCAATCAGGTGAATGATCACTGGGGGCAGCCGCAGTTCAAGGGGCTCGATCTCGAGTTTGATCAGACCTTGAGAGAGCTCGGCTTCCATGGGGTTCCCCATAAGACCTCAGCTTTCATTGTTCCGACTTCATGCTGCCTTGTCGAGCTGATAGAGACGCCGTTTCTAGTCATTACCCTGAGTGAGATCGAGATCGTGAATCTAGAAAGGGTCGGGCTTGGGCAGAAGAGCTTCGACATGGCAATCGTATTTAAGGATTTCAAGCGGGACGCCCTTCGGATCGACTCGATCCCTTCTACCTCTATCGATGGTGTAAAGGAGTGGCTTGATACAACAGACCTTAAATACTATGAGAGCAGGTTGAATCTGAGCTGGCGATCGATACTGAAGACGATCACCGATGACCCGGAGAAATTCATAGAAGATGGGGGATGGGAATTTCTGAACATGGAAGCAAGCGATTCGGATTCGGATAACTCGCAAGAGTCGGACCAAGGTTACGAGCCCTCAGACGTGGAGTCTGAGTCCGTGTCGGATGATGAGGACGACGATAGCGAGTCTGTGGTGGAATCAGAGGACGAGGAGGGGGAAGACTCTGGGGTGGACTCAGAGGAGGAGAAGGGAAAGACTTGGGAGGAGCTGGAGAGGGAAGCAAGCAATGCAGATAGGGAGAAAGAGGATGAGTCAGACAGCGAGGAGGAAAGAAAGAGAAGGAAAACAAAGGCTTTTGGGAAGGCTAGGATACCTGATAAGAGAGATCCCAGAGGAAGTGGCCCTCCTAAAAGAACCAAATTGAGGTAAAAATTGGTGTTTTGAAGTTTCTTGTTCTCTCTTGATATGTAAATTTTGTTGAGGTTGACAGTAGATTATAATCCTTCTTCCTCTTTTCGTGGATTAATTTTGTTGGGAATTAGAAGGAGCAGGTAATTAAAGGGAGTTGTATGCTTTACATTTAAATTAAGATGTATTTTTCCTGCTTGATTCTTTAATGTTGATGAAGTTTGTTTGCAGGCTGTGCTTGATTTTGATTAAAGTTGCTGGATTTTTGTGACTGGATATGATCCAAAGTTTCGTGTAGGGGTTCTAATTAGACCATAAATTCTAGGCATGCACTAACAATACAAGAGAACACAAGGAATGACAGCAAGGCTGTCTTTGGTTAGCTACAATCTGTAGTAAAGGAAAATCAACTTTAAAACGAAATCTGTGCATTGGAAAGTATTTTTTCAAAATGTTCTAACCAACACAAGTGATCTTACAATATTGAAGTGCAATTTTGGAAAAGAGATGAACTTCACCTTTTGATCTCCTATTAATTTCTTTTTTTTTTTTAAAAAGGATAAATTATGTTTTGTTTCTGCAACTACACTTGTAATTACAAAATCTCCCTTCAATATGACTATATATATATATACTTGTGTTCCATAGACAGCACTACACCTTCCAAAAAAAAAAAGAAAAGAAAAGATAGCAAACGTTAATAGCATTGCTGTTTTGCAGAATTGATTTTACATATTTCTTTAATTGATTAGTAGTTAGAAATAGAATAAACGAAAAGTAATTTTACAACATTTTAAAGCTTCAATATGAAAATATTAAAAAGCGATGATAAATTTAGTGTTGATCAATTTATTAATTTCCTGAGCTATATTTTAAAATATAGCATTAATTAGTAGATGTGGAATGATTTTGGAATGTAAGTTTAATAGTTTGGATATAGGTGTAAATATGAATACTATAGGGGGAGTTTATTTTAATTATAAGTACAGTTTGAAGTCTTGGTAACCAATCCCCTTGCGTTCTCTCTCTCTCTCTCTCTCTCTCTCTCTTTTGTTTGAGAGGCTATACAGGAGGCTTCTCACCAAAAAAAAAAAAAAAAAAAAAACTATATAAGGAGGCTGGGTTCGTCCTCTTCGTTTCAAGAATTACTCTCTCTCTCTCTGTTAATCTCCGCAAATAGATCGAGCATCAATGGACATCACAGTGGAAGAGCTCGAAGGAGTCGATTATAACTACGTCCACAATGGCTTCACGGTTTACGTAAACGAACGGCGAATCCTTACCATCATGACGCCCTGCGTTCTCACTTCCACGAAATGGCTTCGCAGCGTTCAGAAGAGCTACCGGAACAAACGTCGGCCACTCGTCGTCGGTCTCTGTGTCGATCGGGAAAACCTAAACTATACGAAACGCGGATTCGAAGGCACTCCTTACGATCTCATGGCGCTCTATGTCGGATCTCATTGCCTCATCTTCGAAATGCCCGATGAAGGATACGAGCTTCCGGAGCCTTTCAAGGACCTCTTATCCAATCCTCGTACGATCACCGTCGGGATGGAAATTGAAAAAATCGCCAAGAAGCTTGAGAAGGATTACAGATTCAAGATCTCGAACCCTAAGGATCTTCGATGTTTGGCACAAGAAGGTTTACGAAGAGATGATCTCGATCTAGGCCGATACGGATTGGATCAGTTGGCGAAGGTCGTGTTGGGAAAGCACATGGATGTGATAAGGCCGTCTGAGAAGATTAAATGGCGGGACTACCACTACCACTGGATGCTTACTAGCGAGAAGGTGAAGTACTCGACTGTTGATGCTTATCTGTGTTTTGAGATTGGATCCAAGCTTCTAAAGATGATCGACAACACTCGTTCTTCGTCTTCTTCGAAGAAATAGAGTACTAACATTCTCGATCTTTACTTCTGATCTCTTTCTTTTAAGTAGTATCTCGAGTCTTGCTTCTTTTACAGTTCGAAATAAATTTGGTTCAGTCGATTCACGTTCTTAGTGTTTTCTATCTTTACTTCTGATCCGCTCTCTTTCTTCTCCGTTCTTCAGTTCTTGCAGAACTCGTTATAAGGTTCGTTGATTCTATAAAGTTTGAAATGAAACTCACGGATGAATGCTCAAGCTACGTACAAGAATTCACGAAAATTCGTCTCTCTCTCTCTCACACACACACACACACATATATATATATATACTTCGTTTAGAATTATATTAAACTTTCCATTTCTACGTCCAAGAATTTCTTTTCTTTCTCTCTCTAGAAAATTTGAGATCAGTACTCTGTCTTTCGTCGTTCAGTCTGTGTGGGGACCACTCAAACGACTCATGCAGTCCCACGTGGTTGCTGCTGCGTAGTGTTGTCTGTAATGATGAGTACGGCCTCGACGGAAGGTTTCTGTTACGATTCGGATGTTGAATCTGGAAGCTTCTACCTAATGGTGAACACCCACGTGTATTGAATCATGTCCAATTAGCGCTTTGCATGGGCCGGGATCTATCCTGTGAGTGCCCTGTGGCGTATAGACAACACCCAGGGTGACATGGACCCGGGCGCAGATTTGCTGTGAGGTGAAACGGTGTGGGGGTAGACACAGCTCCACACAGTGAAATTATCATGTATGTTGTCCCTCATAGTCAGACTCGCAAGGCAACATGATAATTTCAGTGTGGGGCTGTGGCTACCCACAGCAAAACCTTTCTCTCTCCTGGGTGATGTCTCTATGCTACAAAGCGCTAACAGGACTTCTGTTCACAGAAGATCCACTCTCACTTTGCATATAGTCGAAGAAATTGCATGCAAAGAAAAAGAACACAAGCCTGTAAAAACCGGACACATAAGTTTGATTGGCTGACACACTATTAACATGAGTTTGCCTAATGTCAGGCGGGCCTTAGTAACAAACTCACATTATTAGTAAATATTTTTTAAATTAAGTGAAATTAGGGGTTATAAATGGGCATGTCCACCCTCATATCATGTCGTGCCATATTTCAGGTTCCCAGGTCCGGTCCGGCACAAGATATGATTATTATCGTGCCATGTAGGGCCCTACTTGGGGAGCCGAATCCTTTGTTAGAAACCACCCTGTTAACCTCCTGTTAACCCTCTCTCGTGGCGACATCTGTCCTGTGGCCCCCACAGGAGAGATGACGGATCCTGCTCTCCGCTTTGGAGTTGACGGAGTAGTTAACCATTGTTAAGTTTTTGAAATTACAGCTGCCAACAATTTTTTTATTTTTTGAAATTACAGCTGCCAACAATTTTTTTATTCTTTTCTCTTGTAGAAGCTCATCAGAGAGAGAGAGAGAGAGAGAGAGAGAGAGAGGAGTAGATTGAGGGAAGAACAAAGTAGAGAGATCAAAGTATTTCCTTTCTGTTTATCCTTGTTAAGATCAAAGTATTCTGGGTTTTGAATCTTTTGATTGTATAGCTAAGATCTAACTGTCCTTCCTTCCAAGAACTGTAAATTGTAAACTGTAAGTCTGTAAACTTTTTTATTATTTTTTTTAAAATCTGTTTTGGATTTTATTTCCTTATTCTGTGTTGTAAGAGAAAGACTTTCTGGGTTTCTTCTGAAGGTGTTAGAGAGATGGTGAGGGGAAAGACTTAGATGAGGAGTATAGAGAATGCCTGGGCAAAAGACACCAAGAGTTTGTCCGTTTATAATAGATTTCGACATTTAATCCAGAAAACCTCTCTTAAATCGGATATTTAATCCATATAAATTTTTCCAATTAAATCAGATAATTATCCGATTAAATGTCCGTCAGTTGGATGTGGATCCGATGCCGACCCAAATCCGTATAAATTTATCAGATTAAATCGGATATTTATCTAATCTATTAGATCGGATTTGGATCTAGATAAGTGAATCCGTTTATAATCGGATTCGAATCTAGATGCATATACATCCGTGCGACCCGATTAAATGCCTTGAGCAGGCAAGTAACCTTTTCCAAGCGTCCAAGTGGATAATTGAAGAAGGCATTTGACGTCCAATCAAGAATTGCAAAAACAGAAGCAATAGAAGCCTTAGCTTTGGAGAGTTTCAGCCATCAAACTGAATAGTGATTTTAGAAATCTAGAAATTCCGTGTTACTTGCACGAAAAACCTTTGTAATCTAGTGTACGTAATCTATTAGAAATGTTAGACAAAATGGCATCTCATTGGAGAGTTTCACTATCTGCTTGTGTTAATGTTACATAATTTTGTTTTATGTTTTGTAGGGTACCTTAGAATTTATAATCTTTTCAACAAATCAGTTTTAAGGTGGAAGATTAGAAGTTAAGTGCATTGCTACTCCAAACCAGAAGAAAGCAAGATTCCTTGTGTCCGCAAAAGTAGCATGGAGTTCATATTTTTCCTTGATTCGGTGTATTCTTCATTCAAAGAACTGGTGTAACATAAGGAGCCCACGCTATTGTTCTCGATTTCAGATCAATGTACTACAGTTGAAACTAGATTACATGTTCAACCATTGCTATTGAGATTTTCGAACGAGTAATTTTAACTAGTGGGAAGCCATTATAAGGACCTGTTCCCTGTTTGCTATTGTTTTGCTTTCAGTGGTTAGCCTACAACTCCAGCTTATTTGGTTGCTTTAACCATGACTGGGAGGAAATTTTACTGGTAAGAATGAAGAATGAAGAACAAATACATGGCTTATTATCAAAAAATTTCACTACTGTCACAGAAATAAAGGCATTA
>JAUPMG010000005.1:10640428-10654731 GCA_031762675.1 Pachysandra terminalis
TATAAGCTTTTGAATGCTCAACATCTAGAACATTAACATGGATTTGTTACCAACACATATCCTCAATCCAGACTAAAGTGTTCCCTTATTTTAGAATAACTGATACAATGTAAAGGTAGCAATTTGGAATCCCTTTAGTATAAAGATATCACATCACATCTTGATCCATATTGACCAATGCATTATACTCATGATATGAAATATTGGTACCTAATGTACTAAAGGCACCAACTGCAACATGAGCATAATATGCAGGCAACATGTCAACAATCTAGGAGGATCATAAGAAATTATTTTTGTTGCCTTTTTTTTGGTAACAAGAACCATTAAATTCTAATAGAAGCGCACGCAGAAAAGAAAAGTTCCTCACATAAATATTAACAAATGTATTTTATGGTATTGTTGTATAGAATATATATCATCAGGAATTGCACAATACTTTTATTCCACATAAGACAAGGCAGAACAGGAGTGTAGCTATTTACACTTGAGTTCTCATTACTTCAAGTCAAACAATTTCTCCTAAACCAATTCATGGAAAAAGAAGTACCTTTCATAGATTCAGTATTTCAAAACAAATCAAACATTATATAGGCAGATTCAATATTTGGAGCACAACTTTTGAACTCGGCGTGAATTTGTTCTCTTTAATTTTTGTCATAAACATGAGAAATAGGTGCAGCATCATAAATGGAAATATCTACAAATCCATGGTCCAATAATCAAATTACAGTGATATGTGGAATTGTGTTTAAGAATTATGGGGAAAACCAAAAACTAAAAAATAACAAGTCAAATATAATTCTCCTAAGGTGTATGATAAGTTCTTGTTTAACATATGCAATAGGTACATGAGTGTCTACCAGATCTTTGAACTCATGGTATTTCTTGAAATATTCCATATTTGTAAAGAAAAAAAGATTTTATGACAAAAGCTAATAGCAATGGGTAGATGTCAGGATATCTATCATTGAAAATTTCTAATTTGCATGGAAGTTTTGGATTTCCTAAAAATTAATATCTAAGTCAACAATTATCTAAGCTTCAAGACAATTGAACACATGAGTCATGTGCTTTTATATAGTTCCCAATACATGAATTGCATAACCATGCGTAGTTTGTGATGTTTTTATCAATTTGTCAAGCATGTAGTTCCTTATATGTTACAGCATTGTGTATGCGTGAGAATCACTTACTGGAAATTATGTTCACATGCCTCTCAGGACAAATCTGCTCCCCTCCAGGAAGTTCTTCATACTCTGTGTTGTCAATAGACGCAGTTCGGATACGGGTGTAACCCGGATAGGGTTCCAAATTAGGAACATAACCCAACAAAAGAATTCCAAACAAAACCTACATCGAAATAATAACCACATGGAAATAGTGGGCATTCTTCAAATAAGAATGATAAAAAAAAATAATCATAATAATTTCACAGCCTGATGTAATACAAGATTAGCCATCTTGGCTCATTTTCAGTTTACAGCATTACTCGAAGTCTTGGTCATCTTGATTTTGGTTCTAGGGCCACAGCACAACAAGGGTTGGGTTACAAGACCAACTATCAAGTTACAACATGGTAAAATAAAATTACGCAAGATAGAATTAACAAGTATGGACCACATAAACCAAGAGAGGAAGGCAAGATGGAACATAAGAGAAACAAACCTGGCAGGAAACCTCACTGATGTACAAATAGAATACAGACCTGCAGGGAACAAAGAAACGTTTGAGTATGTATTTTGATTTCACATTTTTAAAAAGCTTCCCTTTCTTTCTTTTTTTTTTTTTTTGTTATAGAAAAACCATTCTATAGTATTGTTTTAAAGCGCATCTGTTATGGGATGGCTCTCTCTGCATTGAGCTAGCCCCGCTACAATTGTATTTCCATTTTTTTATCATTAATAAAATTCCCTCGTGCCAACAAGGTTCTCCCAGAAAAAAAAAAACATTCCAAACTGTCAATTTCATCATGACAATATATCTAGAAGTATTTGCAGGTTTAGATGTATATAAATATATTTGCACATTTTTCTGCATAAAATTCAACACAAAAACTTACTAGTACAGTTCAGATAAAAAATTTGCTTCTAGTGCAAATAGAGAGAGAGAGAGAGAGAGAGAGAGAGAGAGAGAGAGAGAGAGAAAGAACGGCTAAAAGTATAAATCATCAGGAGATCCCAGCAATGCCACAATAACACCATAAAGATCCAAAGTGAGCACAAATAGTCTTGGTTTGACTTAAATTGCCCTAAACGTATTCATCAATGGGATCTATTTTGGGATGGGACTTTAAGGCTACATTTGGCTTTGATTTTGGATCCCCACAATCCATCTTGGCAAGCAATTTCAAAATCAAAGCTATTAACAGTATTGCGTTCAAACGACCTTAAGTTTGTGTTTAATTTCATCATTAAAAACAAAAAAGGAATGTCATAAAATTAAATCTGCCACCATGTTTCACACAAATGACAATTTTGCCCTTTTATTGCAGTTTGCTCTTCAAATAATGGAGTGTTATTGCTCCTTACAATTATGCCACAACTTTAGTGGAAGTACTTACACATTTGCCACCACCCATTGAGAAACTATAAAGCAAGAAACAGAAACACCTCTCTAGCTGTTTCTCATTTTGAACAGCATTTCTGATTTTACTCCCCGTATCATTTAAAGTAGGCGGCAAACGAAAATGCGTTTTTTTTTGGTGCGAACCAAAGCAAGCAACGCTTTCACTACATTATCTTTAGTGTTTTGAATTGTTATCCAAATTACATATTAACTTGACAAAATCAAGTGATTGGCATTAACAAGAAAGAAAAAAGTTTCTTCAAAGACTGTCACAGAAGAGATGCAAAGTTGTGATCTAAAATTATATAATAACAACAATACCTTTGGGGACGACCATATGAATCTTGTTCCCATTCCAAGATGTCATAAACCACATATCTAGTTAATTATATGCTTTCATATCTTCTCTAACCACCTCATCTAGGTCCTTTTTGATCCCATATTTGAAAGTGATATGAAAATTCTTATGAGCACCTTTAATGGCAAATTCAAACCTCCTCGGATTGATTCGAGATGATTTTATCCTAATTTGGAAAAAGGTTTAGCTTTTGCTGCAATTGAAACATGTACTCGAAATTTAACACTAAATAACTGACTCTTTGTCTAAGCTAGCATGTGAAAATTGCCAACATAGAATCATCCCCTTCATAAATATTTTCAAGAGACACCAAAGCCAAAATATTTTTCTACAAATCTCACATTTCAACCTTGAAGCATGGTTTTAAATTTCGCCAGCATGCGATTTTATAGGTTGGCGAAATGTTGATATTTCAGCGAAATCTGGCGAAATTTCGCCAGACACGCCTTGGCGAAATGTCTGGCGAAATCGAAATTTAAAACCTTGCCTTTAAGTATGATCTTGTATTTTGGGTTCGGGTTTCTTCTAATTAATGGGTGCATATTTGTAACTTTAACCTATATCGTACTTATCGATATATTTTCTGGAAGGGCAAGGTCAGCATATCCTTGCCCTCCAGTAACTATCTAAGTGTAATAGTTCTTTTTCAATTAACAAAGAGCACCCAATCCCCTTCCCATCTAGAAGGCATTTTTTCTTTTCCAAGAAGAGTTCATTTTCGGTCTTCCTCTATCCCTTTCAGATCCTTCCACTTGCACCACTTCACACCTTCTTATAAGCACCGTTATAGTCTTATCTAAGCTATCTCAACAGGCATTATAGTATCTCCTATTGAGACCACTCCTAGACATGCTTGAGCTTTGAATTCGATGTCCACACAACCTCAATAATAACTAACCATTACCATCCAATATTCTGTGTTCATCTATATCCATAAGCCAAAACGATGACCAAATAAAGGGTCTTTGAATTTTTATTCTCACTCATAAAGAAGCACCTTGTCAGGAAAAATTGGCTTCCTCAATCCCTTTCAAACAAACAAAACCACACCAAACAGAGAAAGGATCTTCCGATGCAATGGATATTGCAAGTCCTGCACAGTTGCATATGGAAAAATCTCTTACATTGACATCCTTTTTTTTCGATCAATAGCTCAAAGTTTTCATATAATATAATAAGATAAAAGGGTAGAGAAATAAATATAGAAACAGAAAAAGGTTCCCCAAGGTGGAGAACCAGAAAAGCACCAAAAAAGCCAAGATAGAAAGGAAAATAAGCAATTAAACTACAGCACACAGCAGAACCAACTCAGAAATCAAGCAATCTTCACGCTAAATAGAGGCCACTGTCTCCCCACATCTCGAAAAATCTGGCCACGAGATTTCTCGGAACTCCAGGAGTATGCTCACCCAAGATGCAGCCATTCTCAATATGGAATCAAATAAAGCACTTGGCCTGCTACACTTGTCCTCAAAAGAGTTTTTTTTGTTTCTCTCCCCAAATTACCCACAGGACTGCAAAAAAAGCCACTCTATACATAATCTGCCCTCATTTCCCAAGGGATGGGAAGCATCATTGGGACAATATATCTCTGACCATGCTAGGACACACCCAATCCATTGCGGTCAGCCTAATGAAACACAGCCAAATCTGAGCGGCCCACTCACATCCGATGAATAAGCGATCCATCAACTCCCCGAAATTCAGACACAAAGGACAAACCTGTGGAGATAAAACCATGAAAGGCCTCTTTGGTAAGATATCTGCAATGTTAATCCAATAAAAAAGGGTAGTCCAAACAAATGCTTTGACTCATGAGGGAACCCCTAGCTCCCCATAGCAAGGAGGTTGAAAAAGGAAGATGAGGGGCATCACCAGACAACAAGGATTTATGAAAGGATTTTGTTGAGAACACCCCCACACGGTTCAAGACACCAACCCTTGAGTCATTGAAAGTCTCAGCAATAACTGTGTTTTTGAGGCACTCAAACAAGGAAGCCAATTCTTCTAGGAAAACGAGATGCAAGGGTAGTGTCCCACCACCGCAAGTCTGACCAGAACCTAATAGACACTCCAGAACCAACGGAGAATCTCACACTTCCAGAAAATATGGAATAAGTCAGAAATAGCCCTCCACAAACTGGCTGCTTGATTCCCGCCCCATGGTTAGCGTCCCAACCATTTGCATGAGACACATATTTACTAGCAATGATGGATCACCACAAGGTCTCCCTCTCTACACGGAACCTCCATAACCACTTTCCTAATAGAACGCGATTTCTAAGTTGAAGATTACCCATATTAAGTCCCCCTCGGTCCCTATCTTTGCATACTTCCTCCCACTTCATAAGGTGATCTTTTTCTCCCCCATCCCCTCCCACAACAAGTCTCTGAAGTTTTTTTATTCTATTATTGACCGTCTTTGGCATCTTAAAAAGGGACATAAAATAAGTAGGAAGGTTTCCTAATGATGCCTAAATCAAGTTAATTCTTCCCCCTAAAGAAAGGTAGTTCCTCTTCCTAGTAGCCAACTTCTTCTCCATCTTATCCATAACAGGATTCCAAAACTGAGTCCACTATATTTCCATTCATTGATAATACCGAGTACTTCATTGGCCACTCTCCCAAACCACACCCCAATTGACCTAGCACTATCCTAAAGCATTCTTTCCTCTCTTTTTTTTGATGCCTATCCATGTTTACTTTAAACCCCGAGATCATCTCAAAACAGCTAAGGATGCATTTAGTCCAAAACACATTGTTTCTATCAACCTCCATGAAAAAAATGGTATCATCTGCAATTTGCAGATGACACACCATGACCCTCTCACTTCTTACTCTCTTTTTTTTATGATTAACCATCAGGGTGATTATATCAAAAACATGCCGAGAAAACCGTACATGAAAAGGAAAGACAAAAGAAAAACATAAGAGGCCGGCGCACAAGTAGGGCACCGACCAAGTACAAAACGGGGACTAGAATACTACACTAAGTCCTACACTAGATCCGCCAATCATACATCAGCAACAATCATCTCAGCCATAGGTAACCCCACAAACATCTCGACCCTATCAATACCTCTTCTCGCCAGCTGATCAGCCTCCCCATTACCAGATCTGGGTATATGGACAAACGATGCATGGATCCTCTCACCCAAGAACCTGGTCAACCTGACTAAGTGAGTGTACCTCCAAGGGAAAGAAATCGGCCCGGTCATCCATGAGATTATAGTCGACGAGTCGCCCTCAAACACCACCTGTGAGAGGCCCACTCTAACAGCCTCCCTACACCCCATAAGGAGAGCCAATAACTCCGCCCTTGTGGAGTCCCCGTCTGCAACTAGGCCCGAGAATGCATGTACAACCTGGCCAACATGATCTCTGAATATCCTCCCGATGCCCGAAGCCCCTGGATTGTCTGAAGATGCTCCATCGAAATTACCTTTCAGAAACCCAGCAAGCGGGGGGCACCACAGCGCCACCACTATCTGTATCAAAGGGGACGTAAAAGCAAACCCTGTCCAGCTCGTCATCAAGTCCGACATAGCTATCCCTCTGAAGGCAGGAAGAACTACCATCCAAAAACAGACCAAAGATAATATCGCGTCAATAATCGACCCTATCAGTCTACCCCTCTCCTTGAAGATCCTCGAGTTCCTCTCTCTCCATAGAACCCACAAATTCGCATGCCAGACCCTGATACATCCATTTGCCCCTCACCCCAGACCCAGGGATCGCCACTGCACTAGAAGATCACCAATGCCCTCTGGCATAACCCATCTAACCCCCAGTCTACGCAGAAAGAAGATCCAAAATCTCTGAAGCCACCATGCAATGGATGAACAGATGATCGACTGATTCTCCCTCCTTCCTGCACATAACGCACATATAGGGCAATAATGCACTGGACAGCCACCTCCATTGCAGATGGTCGCAGGTGGTGATCTTACACAGAATTGTTGACCAGACAAAAGCCTTCACTCTAGGCTGGACAAAAGGCCTCCAAACACAACGATGGGGAAAATAGGACTGTGAAGAAAAATGAGGCCTGATGGCCGAAAAGAAAGACCGAACCGAAAAGGAACCACTACTACAAGGAGACCAAATTCGCCGATCCCTAGTATCCAGATCAATAAAGACACCCTCTACAACCTCGAATAAGGACCCAAGCTCAAGCAACTCTAGTGGTCTCAGATCACGGCAAAATTCATGATTCCAATAAGGACCAGACTCGGACCAAGAAAGGACCTCAGACACAGAAGCACCCCTACAAGAGACCTCTAAAGAGAGGACGGAAACGAACAGCTAAAATAGACTCCCCCCCACTACAAATCGTGCCATAAGCGAACCAGATTACCATCCCCAATACTAAACCGAACACGACTCAAAAAAGACGGAAGTAAGGAGGATATCTCTTTCCAGATACTGGTGCTAGAGCATCTAGAAGATGGGTTACTGTCCCAGCCATTAAAAGTTTCCGCCACAGTGCTTCTCGCTCTCTACTGAATCTCCACAGCCATTTACCTAAAAGAGTTGTATTATGCCAAGTGATATTCCCCAAGTTGAGACCACCCTCCTCTCTCGACCCACACACCAACTCCTATCTAACAAGATGGCATTTCCCCTGACTCCCTCCCTTCCATAGAAAATCTCTCAGAGTGTCTCCAACATCTTCACCACCCTAGCTAGAGCTTTAAAGATGGAAAGATAATAAACTGGAACATTAGCCAGAACTGCCCTAATCAGTGTGATCCAACCCCCAAACGATAAATAACCTTTTTTCCAAGCTGCCAACCTCTTCTCCACTCTATTGACCACTGGCTCCCAAAAACCAATGGCCTTAGGATTACCCCCCAATGGAAGGCCAACGTATGTCAAAGGCCACACCTCAACTCGACACCCTAATACCATGTCGAATAACTCCACCTTATCCTGCGATACGTTCACACCGGCTAAACTGCTTTTCTCTAGGTTAACCTTAAGACCTAACACCATCTCAGAGCACCTAATAATGAACTTCATCCAATAAGTTTGGACTTCATCCGGCTGTAAGAAAAGAGGAAATGTGAGATACTAACGCTTTCCCGACCTATCGGAAAACCCAAAATCAGACCGAATTCCTCCCCTTTTGCTAAGGATTTACTCAGTATGCCTGCCACTAAGGTGAATAAGAATGGTGACAACGGATCTCCTTGTCTCAAACCACGGGACGGGACTACCTGGCCAAAGACCCCTCCATTCCATAGGAACGAGAATACCACGTTGTGGACACATCCCGCAATCCATTTCCTTCGTCTAGCCCAGAAGCCTTTCCATTCCAAGACGTTATCTAGGAAATGCCACTCCACGCAATCATACGCTTTTTCCATGTCAAGTTTCAACACCAGCCCTTCTCTCCCATTTCTCTTCCATTCGTCCACCACCACATTAGGTATAAGGGCACTATCTACAATCTGACGACCACCGATGAATGCACTTTGATTTTGGGACACCAGATTGTCAATTACCATTTTAAACGTGAAGATAAAACTTTAGCAATTATCTTATAAAGACTGGTTGTTAGGCTTATTGGCCTAAAATCCTTTAGCTCCCTAGCTCCCTGTTTTTTTGGAATTAATGCAATGAAAGTCGCATTTTTCGATTTATTGATAACTCCGCCCTCATAGAATTCCTGGAGCACACCCAACAAGTCATCTTTTACCACCTCCAACACTCCTGAAAGAAAGCAATCGAAAAACCATCGTGGCCCGGGGGTTTATCTTTCCCTAAGCCCCATATTGCATCACTAATTTCTTGCATCTCAAAAGGTCTCTCAACCCACCCTGCCTGGTGTTCGGATAATTTATTACCACCCAATCTAGATACATCAAAACATTAATCTTGGTCTGACCCATACAAATCAGAATAGAACACGGAAATCGCCTCCACAATACTATTGGTGTCCTCAACAAACACTCCATCAACCTAGAGACCCGCATGTGTATTTACCTTAGCACGTCCATTGGCTACTTTGTGAAAAAATCTGGTATTCTCATCCCCGTCCTTAAGCCAGGTCGCCCTAGATTTCTGTCTCTAACAAATCTCCTCCTGCCCTAAGAACATTTCCAATTGAACTTCAGCCGACTTCCTATCCTCAAATTTCCCAAGTGTAATAGCTCTCGATCGCTCCACCTGATCAATGCGGCCAATTATACTAGTGACATCCCGTTTCCTAATACTCAAGTGCCTGAATCCCTTTTGTTCCAATCTTTAATTTTATCTTTCAAATATTTCAGGGACCTCATGAAATCATCTGAAGTGAGCTGTTATTTTCAAATCTACCTCACCCCAACACCAACGGACTTTATCTCTAAAATCATCTGAAGTGAGCCACATATTTTCAAATCTAAAAGGAGAAGGACCTCCTCAGCACTTTCGAAGAGACCACAAGGGGACAATGATCCGATGTGATCCTTTCGAGCGCAACTTGTGAAACTACAGGATAATGATCAGCCCAACTAGATGACACCAAACATCTATCCAATTGACACCATGTGGCATCCTGACAATTCGACCACGTAAACCACCCACCACTCAACGGGTAATCTCTAAGACTGAGGTCATTAATCAGGTTAGAGAACTCTCTCATACTACGATCAACTCTATTCCCTTTATTTCTCTCATCCGAACTTCTACCCACATTAAAGTCTCTTATCAAGCACCATGGACCATCTCAAGATTCCCTAATCTCCCTGATTTCTGCTCAAAACATCCTCCTATGTGACCTACGATTAGGACCGTAAACCCCTGTAAGAACCCACTCAAAATTGTCCACAACATCAATAAATTTTACTGACACTGAAAATCTACCCACCTTGAGTTCTACACCCGAAATAACATCAGTGTCCCAAATCACTAAAATCCCACCTGACGCACCTAACAACGGGAGGGCCACCCACTCAATACCCCTGCCTTTCCATAATTTCCTAATCAAACTGACACGGATCTCTTCTTTTTTCGTTTCTTGTCAGACCACCACATTAGGTTTCACATGGGAACACAAATCACGAACCGCTTGTCTTTTATGGGCTTTTCCAAGCCCTCTAATGTTCCAGTTTAAAATCTTCATAAAACACGTTTGGGTTATTCCTCCTACCTTTTCTCCTATTATATTGCAGCCAGACTCTCGCATTCCTAGCTTTTAAGGAACACCCCACAGGTAGACCGACCCTATTACGCCTAAAGCGCTTCACTGCCGAGGCCAAAGGAATGGGATTACCATCCTGATCCGACACCGATGACCTAAACAACTTAGCGATGTCTTCCACCCCCCACCCAATCGTCAAGATTCTCCACTCCCGATTCTACCAAATCTGATTCTAACACCTCTAGATCTAAACCTAGATCTGATTCCCTCCTCACTGAACATCCAACCTGAGAAATAGCACTTGGCAAGTCACCTCTCAAATGTTCATGGCATGACAAGATAGTAGAAAAGAACGAAGCACATGGGATACGTCTTCGATAGATCCTAAGGAGGGCATTATTCACAGTGAGATCCGAAACCAATGCCGATGACTCCCCTCTCACTTTTTATTTTGAAACCACGGATCTTTCCTAACTCTTCCGTCTTCCTAAAAAACCTACTTAGGACATCGCTCACAAGGGTGAAAAGAAGGGGGGACAATTGGTCCCCTTGAAGCAAACCTCTAGAAGAAGGAACCAAACCCGAAATCCCACCATTTAAGCAAAAAAGAGAACTGCACATTTCTAACACACCCTCTTACCCATTGGCACCATTTTTCCAAAAAACCCTTCCATCTACGGACCGACTCCAAAAAATCCCATTCCGCCCAATTGTATGCTTTCTCCAAATTCACTTTGAGCACTAAGCCCGATTCCTTTATTCTTACTTTCTCCTTAATAAATTCATTGGCAATTAAAATGCTATCCATGATTTGTCTAACCTTGGATGAAGGCGGACTAATTCAATCACCCCCTTAAGTCTATTAGCCAGTACTTTAGCTATAATTTTGTACACACTGGTTACTAGGCTCATAGGTCTAAAGTCTTTTACACACACTGCCCCTTTTATCTTAGGGATTAACACTAGAAATGTAGCATTGGTAGCTTTGTTAATCACCCCACTCGCATAGAACTCTTTCAAAACTCTCATCAAATCCTATTTGATTATATCCCAACATTCCTGATAAAAGGCCATAGAGAAACCATCACGACCCAGAGCTTTATTGCTATCCATCTCCCAAATTACCTTTTTCACTTCTTTCTCAAAATCTTTTCCCATGTCTCCCATTGTGCTTCCATTCAACCAAGGCCGCCTTTCCAAATTACCCATCTAAAATCTAAATTTTTGCTCCGAAATGTACAACTTGGAGAAGTACTCTAAAACTTCCTTTTCTATCTCTTTGTGATCCTCAATTAATATTCCATTTCTTTCCAACATCAAATATCATTCCTTTTCTTTCTAAAACTTGTAATTTTATGAAAATATTTTGTAATCCCATCACCTTCAGTTAACCACAACATTTTCCATTTTTGTCTCCAACTCACCTCTTCCGTCTTCAAAATCTCCTCTAAATCCCTTTTCAGTCTCCTCCTAGATTCCCTCTCTTAACTATCCAAGGGTCGAGTCTCTTCTTAACTATCCAAATTCTGAATACCTTCTAAAGCCACCTTCTTCCTTTCTGGGATCCATCCGAACACCTCTTTATTCCACAACTTTAGGTTCTCCTTCACTCCTCTTAAAGATCTCATAAATTGGAAACCTTCCCATCCCTTTTCAATAGATCTGTTTTCCCACCATACTTTCACTTCCTCCTTAAATTTTGGGTGTAATACCCATGTATTCTCTCAAATCTAAAAGGAGGGGGACCACTTCTCCTCATCTTATCAGTAGAGACTAAGAGAGGTGTGTAATCTGAAATAGGACTAGGCAAGGCCTTTTGAGAAGCATGGGGGAAATGTTCTTCCCAATCAGCAGAGACTAGCAGTCTATCCAATCTGCAATACACCGGGTGTTCTTGTAAGTTGGACCAAGTGAATCTCCCCCCAAGAAGGGGATAATCGATGAGCTCACATTCATTTATAATGTTACCAAATCCCCTCATACTTTTAGTCACTCTGTTTCTTCCTGTTTTCTCCTCTGAATATCTGATCACATTAAAATCTCCTATTAGGCACCAAGACTCCACCCACTTATCTCTCAGACCTTTTAATTCATCCCAAAATGGATTCCTCTCGGGCTTATTAGGCCCATAGACCACCAATTAAAACCCATTCAAATCCATCTTCCACACTTTGAAATTTTATGGACAGTGAATATCGCTCCCTTTCCACAACTCCTTTTTAAATACACAGTCAATATCCCAAATAATACACACCCCTCCAGATCTCCCTACATAGGGCAGAACCTCCCAATCTTTATTTTTTGCACCACCTAGCTGCCTAATCAATCTCTTGGATATCATTTCTTTTTTCGTTTCCTGGATCACTACAATCTCAGCCCTAATTGTCCTCCATACTTCTTTAGCAGTTCTCCTCTTTTCCCTACGACCCAAACCTCTCACAGTCCAACTGATTATCTTCATTGATTAACTTCCCCCCATCTCTCCTACGACTTGTAGTTTAGACTTTTTCCACTTATATTGAAAACTCCATTGAAGGTTCCTATTTCTCTAGACTCGTCCCCGCTCCCATGGTCTTGCCTAACTCTAAACTCACTTCCACTCCCTATACTCTGACTCTCTCTTTTTTCTATAAAGGCATTCACAGCTGATGACATGGCGACATATTCCCCATTTCCACCTCTCACCTCAAGGTGAAACTCATTAGCTAACTCTAGTAACCCCTCCCACTCATTCCTCAGTTCTTCCTTGCCACCACTACTATCCTTCCAAGATACCAGTTCTCTGTCCGGTTCATTAAACTGGGTCTCCTTCACCATATTATCCCTGCCCATGTTGATTGAAAGTGGTATAGGAGGACCTTTGAGAGAGAGAGAGAGAGAGAGCCCTGTTCAAACCATTCTGCAAGCACATGTTGTCAGAGACAATAGAAGGGAATCCAACCATTTGACAAAAAAGAATCTAACGGCGTACCTGGGCAATCTGACTTCTCCACATTTTCCTTTGATGAAGGAGGAGAAGAGAAATGACTAGGGAATAGAGGGAATGCTACTGTTGGGACAGTGGGTTCTGAAGAGGGGATTAAGGAAAGATGGCACTCAAAAGACAAGCCCTTACTGTGATTTCCACTGCAGAACATACCAGACTTGGAACAGAACATGGTTTCATCTCCACGAGCCCTATCCATAATCTTCTGAATCATCGGGGATCCACTGTAAAACACTTCCGTGGACAACGCTTTGTCCCCTCCATCGACCTAATCGAGCTGCACTGAAATCTCTTAGCTTGGATGACGGTAAGAAATTTCATTTGAAAAATCATAATCCACCAGTTTTAATTCTGCAACACTTTCTTCTACAAATCCAATAGCGCCCAACCATTGAAAGGAATCGTCGGCCATCTTCGGAGCTTGGTTCACTGCACTGTGACGAACCCACCTCTCCCGATCTTCTCCCAATACTGAAAAATCTACTGAGTCGTCCTCATCAGCCATCTTTGATATTGAAGAAGGAGGGTGACGAACCCTACATGGTAAGCTTCCCTTCTCCAGAGTAGGCCTTGGACTATTGCAGCCTACCATCGTCTGCGATCTCTTGAATGGGCTCGATCAGACGTCTCTTTGTCACCGCTTGTATGCGATTCCATCTCTAAACCTTTCAGCTCTAGACATCTTCTGAACTCTCTCTCAATCAGTTCGCAAATCGTTTCTGATCTTACTCCTTCAGCTCCTTCTCTTCCCACACTTAGGGGGCTTCCTCTGATCAACGATTTCCTCCAAAAGCTGGGAGCTCTTGATTTTCTCCTCCCCCTCCTATTATTAAGTCCTCTCCCAATTGGGCTTTTTGATATGGATCTAAATCTAACTTTTGAAACAGGCCTCTGATCCGCACTAAAGGCCCTACAATGATTCTTAACTATCTGGGCCGGGATGGGCTTGCTACCATCACGGGCCCTACTTTCCCTAGATATCGACCCATAAGACACTAAAGGTTTAAGACATTGACGGGCCCCAAACGACCTTAGGATTGACTAGGGATGTCAACGCGGCGGGTTCGGGGCGGGTTTTGAAGAACCCAAACCCGCCCCTAAAGGACTCCCCGTAATACCAAACCCTATTGGAACGATAGCGGGGCGGTAGCGGGGCGGGGCGGGGCGGGTTTGACCCGGTTAAAAAAATTAAAAGTAAATTATTTTATTAATTTAAATCTTTAATATTTTAAATATATTTACTTATAATATATAGATTTATACAT
>JAUPMG010000005.1:10668858-10692156 GCA_031762675.1 Pachysandra terminalis
TTATACTCCAATTCCATTAGTTCACTTCATTCTACCATATTGCCAAGCAAAATCTTTTCTACTAGTCATTGTAATGTAAAGTGTTGAACCCTAACTTCTCTTTTCTTTTCCTTTTTTCTCCAAATGTTTTCTTTTTTCTTCTCTGGATGTTCTCTTCAGTTTTAATAGAACACAAGTAAAAGAATCTTTAAAAAAATAAATAAAAGAAAATGTTTTTTTTTCTTTTTATAGTGTATGCACACGAAGCGCACGCCTTATGTGTGAGGCTTACGCCTCACCAACGCCTCATGTGTGAGGCGTACGCCTCACCAACGCCTCACGAGCGCCCTGCGCTATCTTCTTATGCCTCATGGCGTTTTGCTAACGCCACGCCTCGAGGCGTGCGCCTCAAACGCCTTTAAAAACACTGGTAACTAGTTATTTAAGTTTAAATTATATTTTTTTAGTATCAAATTGCATTAATCATAAGCATATAAAGAATAATTAATCACTTAACCGATCTTTATAGAACCAGAACAGAACCCAATTATGCAAGGTCTATAAACAAACCCTGTTAAATGGGGGCAGTTCTTGAATTGGTCAGGTATGTCTTGAACAAAGATACTGCAGTGCAGTGTCAAAACACTAAAATGGCTCGATGAATGTCCTACATATAACTTATGTGACAAAAGGATTATAAGAATTGGTACAGGAAGATAAGTTGCAAATGCAGTGGAATTAGAGCCTTTAATAAAGCACCTAGGACAACAATCAACCCAATCGAATGACAAACTCCCTCCCTGTATGTTCTCCAAGTTCCAAGGGCAGGTAGGGAGGAAAGCTATTATTCTGACAAAAGTACCACTCATGTTTAATGATGCTCAAATTCTGAATTTTGAAATCCAGTTTGCTCTTGGTGTTCGAGATTGTCCGCGTCAATCTCAACACATCATCCAAAATCCGGTTGCCTCATAGCACACCAGCAAAGACAGCCTTACCACAGCCTAATCGCCGGCCCATTAAGTTAACAACCAATTGCCGTGCTGCTTAAAAGCCAACATGGCATCCTTCACACCTCACCCGAGGAATTTCAAGACACAAAGAGGCAGATATACCTGTCACATACCATCTCCAGACAAGAGGCTACAAGTTCTAATCTCTTTTGCGGTTAAGCAAGCCTTGGAATGAAAGGTAAAGATCTTTGTTATCTGTACCAAATATCTCTTCAGCTTTCTTCAAAGTCTCCTGAAAGGGATAAAACAAACATATGAGTTAAAACTGGCCAAACAACCTTTAAAATTTCACAAAATAGTCATGGGAATCAACATCTATCCACCTCTCGAGATTGCTTTTGAACATTCAGCTCCTTGATGTTGGCTAGAAATGCACCAAACTGTTCATAAGAGAGACGGCTCCTGGATTATTAAAAAATAAAAAACAAATAAACAAAAACAACCTGTGAAGGGCCTCATCTCTATTCAGCTGTAATCTGAGAACCGGAAATATTGGACAAACCTGGCATGACGGAAGAACTCCTTTCCATCGATCCTAGGAGTGCATGCTAAAAAAATTTACAACTCAAAAAGTATTAATTAGATAGATATTGAAGAATGAAGATTCTTACATACAGATTGAAACAAATCATGCTAACTAGAGGAAAGAAAACATGGTGCAGCTCAACATTAACAGTATCCCCAGGTATTTATACCCAAATCAGATGCTCTAAACCATCCAACTTATCCACAACCCTGTGGCCAGCTCAACATATTTTCATTCGCTTTCCAAAAAGGAAAAGAACATATGAGCAGACGTCAGATACATCTGATCTTCAGAGCATAGGGAGGATGATTCTCCAAGAGATAGTACACTGAGTATGCTGCCGGAATTGGTGGTGGGTAACTTGGCTGACTATTAGAGATGTAGGGATAGTCACAGATTTGTGTCATGCCAAAGCAAAAGTACGCTTCTTCTATTCTACACACTTCCTAAAATGCACCAACAATAAAATTTTGTATCAAAGTAGCTTCCAAGATTGCACTGCAGTGACCTTTTTAACTCTTTTGCAAACCTGGCAATAGGCGTCCACGAGGAGGAGAGCTTGCTGAAGATGACTGCTGACTTGGTGGGTGCCATGAAGACAATGCATTATGTCCCTCATATTGGGATTCTGTGGGTGATGTGGTACCAGAGGTCATTCTGGGAGATCCAGCAGCGGAGTGCCCTATGGGAGAACCACCTGTAAAAATAAGTCTTGGAGTTCCAGTTGGAGTAAGCTGTGGTGTGATATATGGAGAGTATCTTTGACCAACAAGCCTCGAGGCTGTAAAACAGTGATTAGCTTAATATGCATCATGAATAACCAATATCTTGGCATCAATACCATTCAAAGGGAGAGAAGTCCACATACACTCTTCAATTGGGTTCCCCATTAACGTTGAGCTACTAACATAATGTGATGCCATGTAGCCATTTATTCCCTCGTCTGAGACATCAGAGGTATATGAAATAAATACAATTAATCACCAAATAACTATCAACATAAAGAAACTAAGGGGAACTGCTTGAATTAATTAAACAACAGTTGGTAGGTATCATTATAGAAATTACAAGTAATCAAAAGCTTCCAGTCAGATTAGAAATACCCTTCGCAGAATAGGCATTAGCAACTGATTGATCATAGGTCCCTATATCAACAGTTTCAGCTAGCTGTTAAACAAAGGCAAATTAAAAACCTCTCAGCCTCTGAAATTTATTAATTAATGCAGAAAGGCCATATAAAATGAAAGGACTAATTTATCAGAGAAAGAATAACAAGAGATTGAATCAAAATGGGTGTGGATAATAAATATCGGCTAGTTTAGGATTCTTACAGATGAATTATCATCATTCAGCGATTGTAACAGTTGCCTCTTAAATGTCTCCAACTGTCAGAACAACTAATGATTAATTTTTGCAAGAGAATAAATAAAATGAAAATATCATTACTCTGCATAAACAGATAGTGTATTAGTTTGTGCAAGAGAATAAATAAAATGAAACTATCACTACTCTGCATAAGCAGATAGGGTGTTAAAAACAATTTGCCAGAAACATGCAGTCCACTCTCAACCAAAAACAAGATGAGCCATGCACATTTGTTTTCTGGAATAGAGGTCTACCAGGATTTAAAATAGACAGAATATGTTCAAAGAAAAATAAAACCAAAGTATATAAATAAATACAAAAGTAAAAAACAACAATAATAACAAATAGAAATTGAGAGTTATCAAATAGCAATCTATCCTACATGCCTTAATATAAATAAATAGTTCAAAATGATGTAAATATGAGATAAAACCAGGGGCTGGTTAGTAATTTTTTTTGCAACGATATTATAAATAACATAGAATAGGACTGTTGGCCCTAGCTCTTTCTCTTCTCCAATACTTTCGCTTCTTTCTTCTCTTCTTCATTTGTTTCTGTACTCTATCTTCTCTATGAAGTATGAACCACAACATCAGAGCAATGTTCGTGAACAGTATATTATTTTGAAATGTACGGCTGCAGAAAATAACAGCCATAAAACTTGTGGTTTCTGAAGTAGATCGGCTGTTTTTTTGCAGCCATAGGCCCTTGGGGAGGCCACAAGGGGAAATCATCCATAGCTAAAGATGGAATAACTTTCAAAAAAAAATTTAAATCAAAGATATGTAAGGTTGATCTGTGAGGGAGCTGTTGACGATTGACAGTTCCAAGGTAATGGTGGGGGCATCTAAAGCACAAGGAACTGTAATCTTTAGTGATGGGTCAAGTGACATGCCAAATGTACTCATTGCAAATGTAAGGTTAGATGGGACAAACTATCTCAAATGGTTTCATTCCACCCGGATGTATACTGGGGGAAGAGGAAAATTGGGGTATATTCCAAGTGCCTAGGAAGGATGATTCGACATATGAAATGCAACCACATTTAGCTGATCCTTCATGTTCTTGATGGCAACCAAAGCTATTTGGTAAAGACATATTGGACACATGCACAGCGGAGAAACATTTCTCTGGTTTATCAGTTAAGGCAGAGCAGTACTAATCTTTGTCAGGGGAAGATGCCGTCTAAGTATTTTACGACTCTTCAAGGGAATTGGAAAGCTGGATTGTTATCAGATGTTGGAATGGGATATGGATCATGATAAATATCTGAAACAGATTGAGGATAACATATTTTTTATTTTCTAGCCGGATTAAATTTGGAGTATGAACAGCATACAGGCGAGATTTTAGCACGAGAGACTTTGCCTACTATAGATGCTGTTTACACTGGTTCAGGGGGGAGGAAAGTTGAAAGAAAGTGATGCAGAAACCTACACCTATTACCGGCGAGCATTCCACACTTGTCTCCTCTAACCCTTAGAAGGACAGAAAATATGGAAATTGAAGCGTAAACAGGGATAAACTGAAATGCACTCATTACGGGAGGACTCGAGTCGACACACTATAGAGAAAAGTTGGGAACTCCATGGGAGGCCTGCTTGGTATAGTAGGGGTAATCAGTTCACTAAGCCTCCTAGTAGAAACAATGCATTCATACTACCTTCTCTTTCTCCAAATCCAGTGCCTGGAAGCTCCTCATCCTCCAATAGCTTATCAGCCTCAAAGTTAAGAGAGCCTCCGTGGTCCCATTCAGAAACTGGAAGATTGTCCTTCCCAGCCTGACCCTGTACTTGTTTTGCTCAATCAAGTAAAATATGTCTGCCAATTTAGTATCTAAAGATTCTTGTCCTCCTTGGCTGTCCATTCAAGGGCTTCTGACCATATGACCGGTACATCAACTATCTTCAAATCTTATAATCTACTTTCTGGTCAAGACAAAGTGAGAATTGCTGATGGCCCTTTAGCACCATTTCTGAAAAGGGAGACATCAGCTTAAATAATCACTTATCCCTGTACTCAGTCCTTCATGTTTCAAAACTATCCACTAATGTGCTGTCTATGAGTAGTCTTACAAAGAACCTGAACTGTAGTGTAACCCGAGTCTACATTATCAAGTTCATCAGTTGTCCAAGCATTGTAGTTCTTTCCTTTGAGTGATAATAAAAGTACTTTTCAACTTGTTCATTCTAATATTTGGGTCCCCTACCCATTGCTTGTTTGTATGGATATCGTTATTTTATAATATGTGGATGATTTCTCACGATGTACGTGGTTGTACTTGATGAAGTCAAAAAGTAAAGTACCCAACAATGTAAAAAAGATTCCGCGTGATGGTTCAGCATCAGTATGAAAAAAATAAAAATATTGCGGTCCGACAATACAAGGGAGTATCGAGAAGGAGATTTGCACAAGTATCAGAAGGGGCTGAAATAATTCACTAGCCCACAAGTCCATGTACACCTCAGTAAAATAGTATTGCAGAAAGAAAGAGCCGACATCTTTTGAAGTTGTTCCGCAGTTGCTAAGTATGAATGTTTCCGATATTAAGCTGAAGCGATTCTTACAGCAGCATTCTTATCAACCGTATGCGTTCCAAGGTATTGGATTTCAAATATCCCTTCCAGATACTTAGTCCAAATCAATCTCCTTTCTCTACTCTCCTCGTGTCTTCCAAGTCGGATCCAAACTGTACCAAATTAGATCCTAAGACAATCAAAGAAATCTTCTTGGGGTACTCACCGAGTCAAAAAGGGTATTAGTGTCTTGATCCAGTGACTAACAGAAATTTTGTTACTATAGATGCCAGTCTTTTCGAAAATGTCTCCTTTCCTACTTCATTTACTTATCATTAAGGGGAGCAATATAGGTTGGAAGAGAGGTTTGAGATGTTTTCACCCATTCCTATTCCTTTTGAGCCTTCACTTAACCCCCCAGAGTCAATTAATACTATTCCTACTACTTGTACTGAGCAGTGTCATCATGGAAAGGACTTACAGGTTTATACAAGACGCTAAGCAATCACTATCCCAGACCATGCCCAGTTGGACTCCTCAAAACCAATCCTATCATCAGGTATTGCTTCTACTCCTAGCCATGTTGTTCCTGTCACTGATGATCTTGATGTTCTAATTTCCTTACTCAAAGGGAATCGTTCTTGTACAACTAATCCTATCAATAAATTTGTTTCATATTCAAACATGTCCTCTTCCTATAGAGCTTTTATCTCTACAATTTCCTCTGTGTCATTGTCTTCGAAATTAAATGAGGCTCTAGCAAATCCACAGTGACGTCAGACTATGAAGGAAGAGATGAACTCCCATGAAGAATGGAACTTGAAAGGTAATGGATCTGTTTGAAGGGAAGGAAGCAGTTGGTAGTAAATAGGTGTCCAATGTAAAACATAAAGTTGATGGATTAATTCAGAGGTACAAAGACTAGACTGGTAGCAAAAGAGTATACTCAGTCAGACCTATGGGTGAATTACAAGGAAACATTTGCCCCTGCAGCCAAGTTAAACTCGACCCAGATGCTCCTTTCTCTTATTGCAAATCCCTTCTGGACTCTTTTCCAAGATGTTAAGAATGCATATCTCCATGGCGATCTCAAAGCAGTAGTTTATATGGCTCCTCGCCCAGGCTTCAAATTACCTGGCAGGGAGGGCAAGGTGTGTAGATTGACGAAATCCATTTATGTATTGTAGCACTCCCCTAAAGTTTGAAAGGTTTAGTAATGCCATAAAGAAAGCAGGGTATCTCCAGAGACCGCAGATCACACCCTCTTCATAAAAGAAGAGTGATACTCATACTACAGCTTTGATAGTGTATGTCAATGATATCGTGATCACAAGAAATTCAGCAGTTATAAGCCTTTTGGCATCTGAGCTTGAAATTAAAGATCTGAGAATTTAAATTATTTATTGGGTATAGAAGTTGCAAGATTAGAGAAAGGTGTATTTATTTCACAAAAGGAAGTATACCTTGGATTTGCTCAAGTCAAGAAGGGAATTCGAAGCTAAAGCAGTAGAGACACCTATTGAGCCTAATCATAGCAGGTTGAATCAAAGTGAAAGGAAGCTACTATCAACTAAAGGGATATTTCAGAGACTTTGTTGAATTACTATACCGACACTGACTAGACCAGAGACTGTATATACAGTTCATGTGGTAAGTAAATACATGCATGAACGTCAAATTCCTCACTTGGAAGCTGCTGAAAGAATCTTGAGATACTTGAAAGTTGAAAGGTTTACCTGGCAAAGGAATATTTTTCAAAGAACGGTCACTTGTGAGTAGAAGCCTATAGGATGCCGATTGGGCTGGTGCTTTTGATGATCGGAAATCTATAACATGGCTATTGCACATTTTTTTGGTGGGAACTTATCACATGAAGAAGCAAAAAACAGCCTGGGATAGCAAAGTCTAGTGCAGAAAAGAAATATAGAGCTATGGCACATGAGGTGGCTGAGTTATTATGGCTACGGACCCTTTTGAGAGACCTTTGAGTTCAGACTATGATGCCTATGAGACGATATTGTCATAACAAGACAACAACCAATTTAACACATAATCCAATTCAGCATGATCCTATATATAAGTATATAACCAACTAGCTGATATCCTCACCAATGGAAATTTTAAGAAAAATTGGATGATTTCTTATGCAGGCTGAACATTATTGACATATATGCTCAGCTTGACGGGAAGTGATATAAATGTGAGATATTGCTGGGGATAGTTTAGTGTTTTTAGTATGATATTCTAAATAATATAGAATAGAGCTGTTGACCTTAGTTCTTTCTTTTCTCCAATAACTCTTCCTTTTTTCTCTTCTTCTTCGTTTGTTTCTGTACTCTCATCTTCTTTACGAATCACAACTCAAAGAAATATAAAATACTACTAGTGGATAAAGTATTATGCACCTAATAAGTGATAATAAAACAGTACAAACATTGTTTATGCTAACTTACATAAATAGTTTAATGGGAATTTTCAATTAAATCACAAATCAAATTTTTAAAAATAAGATCCCAAACAAAGTAAAGAATTGAATTAAAGAAAAAGGAGCAAGCCTCTATAAAAAGTTTATCCACAAGGCTAGCAAAAGAACAAGCAAACTAGCCAGAGCTAAACAATTTAAAAGGAATAAAACACAATCTCGATAACCAAGAAAAAGGACTCAAAATCTGATCCATGAAACTCTCAGAACAGAAGACTAATAAAGTAAAAGATATAGCAAAATATTCTCACAAGGCAAGCTCCTCTTAGTTCAGGCTCTGAAATCCTCCTAACTCCTCTCACCTTCCATAAATGTTGGTACATGGCGAAGGGCACATGTTCCACTATAACTGAATCTACTCCTACATGCCTTGAATCTCAAACAGTGTTTGCAATGTCAGCAACATGTCGCCCAATTTGGAGTTGGGAGATACAGAACCAAGGTGTAAATCGATTTTACCATGTTTCGTACCACATGGGTGACATGAGGATAAAAAATGTACCATGTTTCGTGCATCATGGGAGACATGTCGCCTATGTCGATCGACATGTCTCTCGTGTCGAGCGACGAGAGTAATAAAGGAAATTATTCCGACATGTCACACGTGTCGCTCGACACGCACCACATGTCGGTTATAAAAGGGAAAATCTGCCCCAAATTGAGCAGATTTCCCCATTTCTTTCCCATTTCACACATTTGAAGAGGGTTTTGCTTAGATTTGTGTACGAAAACACAAATCTAGCACCACTCGTAAAGATCTACGCGGTTTTCAAGCGTTTCACATGTGAAATCAAGGCAAAAACTGATTTTTTCCATTTAGACTCGTTTCTTCATCAAATGTTGTAGATTAATTATATGTTAAGTAATGACACCGATTTACAAATGGGTGTCATTCCTTTTTTCAATATATATATATATAGGCCAAAACATACATAAAATATACATATATATATAGATATATATAATAGTTATAACATATAAAATAAGTCCTTATATTTATGAAATAAATAGTAGAATATTATTGTAATAAAATTTGATAGATTAAATTAGGAAAATAAACTCTGATTAATTTTTCAGAAATTATTTAATTAGTATAAATAATATTTAAAATAAAAATTGAAAAACAAATGTAGAAAATATAGGAAAAATAGTAGAATACTGGATTACTAAAACTTAATAATTTATGGTCTGAAATTTACTTGATTAATTTCTGAAATTATTTAATTAATGCAATTAATATTAAAAAATAGAAAAATTAATTAAAAAATATGAAAGAATTGGATTCCTATAATTCTTGAGTTCTTATGAATTTTCTATATTGTTATTTGCTACAGGTTGATCTGAGATGGCAGGGAGGAGGCCAGAGATAGATGGCAACATGGGATTATGTATGAGAATGATAAGAACAAATCCCAATGCAATTACTGTGACCATATAATGAAGAGTGGTGGGGTGTCAAGGCTGAAACAACACTTGGCACGTAGTTACGAAAATGAAACTAATTGTCCTAAGGTGCCTCTTGAGGTGAAGAAGCATATGGCAAAGCATTTGGAGGCTGGGGTACATTAAGGAGAGATAAGAAGGAAAAAAAAAAGGAGAGTGCCAGACATAAAGTGAAGCAATCACCCCGTCTACTACTGGATGACGATGACGATGATGATGACGGCATTACCTATCCACCTTATGTCACTACTGAGCATGAGCAACTACAGTATCGCGCTGCATACCGGGCATCCATGTAACTTGAGTATGAGAGGAGAGAGGAGAGAGGAGGAGATACAGAGGGATTTTGGGGTAAAACCGTCTAGCAAAGGACCGTCTGGAGGTGGGCCGTCGGGGGCCAGGCCATCTAAACCAAGAGAGGGTATTGCAGGTAGATCAGGAGATACAGCACCATCATTCAGCGGAGTCCGAGTGTTAGGATGCCTGATCCGCCCTTAGACCCATTTCTGTATAAGTCGCCTGACTCAAGGCAGAAGCGCCTTAAGGATGTTTGAAGTGGAGGAAATGTGAGAGAAAAGATGGGTAAGTTCATCTCAAATTTTTTTATATTCAACCATATCCCTGCAAATGCAGCTAACTCACCACACTTTAAGAATATGATAAATGTCATACAGGAGTCTGGGAGAGGAGTGTTCCCCCCCCCCCCACGCACACATCATGAGAGATTTTGGGGAAATAACTAGACTAGGAAGAGGCAGAGATCAGAGAGTATATTGATAGTTTGAGGCCTCACTGGGAGGAGTATGGCTCACTATCATGTGTGATGGGTGGATAGGCCCCACAAAGCTTTCAATTATTAACTTCATGGTGTACTGTAGAGGATGAGCCATATTCCTTAAGTTTGTAGATGCATCTAAGAAGATAAAAGATGCGACTAACATCATGAGTTTGTTGATTGATGTCATAAAAGAGGTGGAGCGAAAAAATGTTGTACAGATCGTGACGGATAATAGTAGTGCCTCTGTAAAGACAGAAAATACACTGATGGAAAAGTACAACTTCTACTGGACATCATGTGCAGCGTATTGCATCGCCTTGATGCTAGAGGCCATTGCTACTAAACATAGTGTACTTACTATTCTTGAGGATGCACATACCGTCACAAACTTCATATACAACCATGCATTTGTACTAGCGAAGATGAAAGAGGCATGTCAAGGGGACATAGTCAGACCAGACATAACCTGATTTGAAACGAACTACATCACATTAGAGAGCATCCTCCGTCATAAAGAGGGGGTTAAGGACTCATTTTACTAGTGCTAACTGGGTTGCTTGTCACGAGAGTAGATCCGCATTGAACAAGAGAGTTGAGGAGATTGTTCTTCACACTTGATGAGTCTCTTGGAGCCCATAAATCAAGTTTTAGGGAGTGTGGATACAGATGTCTATCCTGCTATGGAGTCCGTATACGAGTTGATGCGCCTTATAAAGGAGCAAAGCAAAGCCGCATACCTGAGGTCTTATAAATGGGTCCACAATATCATCCCCACCCGCTTCATAAGGCTGGTAAGTGCTTTGTTTCTTGTGTTTGTTTGATGCCTTTTTTATTGATAACGTACGAATAATTGAATATATTTGTTCTCTTAATTAACAGCGTATTGGCTGAACCCCAAATATCATTACAACCATAGACTTGGAACGAATGTGGAGTTATTGCAAGCTGTACATGATGTGTACGCAAAACTAGACCCCAAGTCTAAGACAAAGGGGTTATTAAGCAATGAGTTTCTTGAAGTTTTATTATTTTAGTTTATAGCTTATATGGGGTTCTAATTCGTGTTGTATATTGTATTTGCTTAAGTTTTAGGGATTATATTGGGTCATTCCGCTCAGAGGCCGCCATTGTAGCTAGGAAGAAGATGTTGACATGTAAGTTTTAGATAAATTACAAACAATCTTTTTAATTATATAGACTTTTAGTTTCTAAAGTTAATCAACAGGTGAGTGGTGGCTTATGTATAGGATCAGCGCCCCTACACTTCGGCTTTTAGCCGTCCGGATCTTGGCCAAGACTAGCTCATTCTCAGCTTGTGAGAGGAATTGGAGCATTTTTGCCCTCATTCATACCAAACAACGCAACAAATTAGCACATTAGAAGCTTCAGAAGTTAGTTTTCTACCACTACAACATGCGTTTGAGTACGAAATTGATAATGGATGAGAGCGGGGGCATTTTACCGATTGACCCAGTGGACTTGCTAGTTGACACGACTGATGAGGATGACCCACTTTATGAGCGAGTTAGAACTGCTGAGTTGGATCAAGCCGATGGCCGTCCTAATGCAGAGATAGCCAGAGCTGCTAAGGATTAATGTGAATCAAGTTATGGAGACGGTAGTGGGAGAGAGGGGGGGAGACTCTTTTGGCAGGGCCATGCGCATCACCCCGTCACCCTCACGTTCTGGGGATGCTAGTAGTGGAAGTGGACCAAGTAGTAGTGGGAGTGGGAGTCAGAGTGCTGGTGGTGGTGGTGGTGAAGAAGAGGACGATGATGATGACAATGATGATGACGATGATGCCCAAGGTGGCACGAGCAGGGGAGGAGGTGGTAATGGTGTTCAGATAGGGGTGTCACCTTTCACAAGAGAGGATAGCTTTGATTACGTACACAGGATACGGATCATGGTGCACTACCTCCACGTGATACGACCAGCCAGTCTTAGTTTTTCAGTGCCAGGGTAAGGGGAAGAAGCATTTGGGAGTGCAGGAGGCATCCATCTCTCATAACTTTGAGAGCTTGGATGCAAGGCGTGGGTAGCAAGGATCTTCCTCAGCGGCATCATATGACGGATATGAAGGATACAAAGGATATAGGGGATATGAGGGACACCACCTAGCACCATCTTGTCAAAGTCAGAGATCATGGGACTCCGGATCTTATGGTTACGAGTACGAAGACCATGGTTCAACATACTGGACCAGCAGTACAGATCGGTACCAACTGGTCCAGATCATGCACAAAAATTTTAAAAAAAAATTTAAATTCGATTCGTCGAGATCGATCGCTAGGCTTCCGGACCGACGGTATCGGTTATCAGACTGGCAGTACCAGACCGGCGGGACCGGTCGTCGGATCGCCAAAACCGGTCCCTAGACCGGCAGTACCGATCTCCGGAACTGCCGGTCCATAACCCTGCGATACAATTGTTTGTATCGCAGGTTGGGACCGGACTAGCCAGTACGGACCGGTATCGGCCGATTCGTGAAACCATGACAAAGACTATGACACCATGCCTTATGTTGGAGAAGGAGGAGGGTATGGATATTTCCAGATACCCTATACACTTGTGATGCTGGATATGAGACATATGCATATTGTCACATCCTAAACCGGGAATCTCAATGGAGTCCCCAAATTTAAGTTGTAACTCTCACCTCATATCCTTATGGGAGTAGATAAGTAATATATTACCAAACCATTGAATCAATTAAGATAATTATAAAATAAAATTGTGCAAAATAATATTATTAAAATAATATCCTTAAAAATAATATCCAACCAAAACAATCATAACAGCGGAACAAAATAAAACTATAAATACTCACAGTCTCATGTTTCAATCAAAACCCTATAAACTACTCAAATCTGGTCATAATTAAATCCAATTAATCCTACAAAATCTACTAAAATCACCAAACAAAGTCTTAATTATAACTAAGGTCTTCATTATAGTCTTGTCCTCCATCTTGATCTTCATAGTTATGTTGTCCATCATCTATAGGTCCTGAAATATGTTATGCTCGAAAGCGTAAGCTACACTTGACTTAGTAAGTAAACATATCAAAATAGTATTTAAGATTCAAGTAAAGACAATGCCACTCTTCAATGGTAATCTATAGACAAAAACAGAATAGTTAGTATATGCAACTAATGATATGAATGATGTATTTGATGGAATATGATGTAATGTGCAATGCAACGAGCTGGTTCAATTATGAATGAATGCAATGCATGCACATGCAACAATAAATATAATCACCACAAGTGATTCATGCACAATCATGTGATATGCATGTTGTTTGGCATTCGATTAGTGTATGTTCTACACCCGATCAAACCCCTTGCTAAACCAGATGAAAACCATCCCCCGAATACACGGCTAGAATAGGGGCTTATTCTATGTGCGCATCATAGTTTCTAGGGGCTCCGACTTAGAGGGCACAATTTCCTCACTTATTTCCGAACACAGGGACTCATCCCAACGCCTCACTAATGTGAACTTTCTTTTGTGAATCATCCATTAGTCGATCTACTAACAGAATTTCACTCGGTCATCCATCCAACAAGACAGGCATTCTCGCAAGACAAGAATCAAAATTGGTCTTTTGGGATAGCTAGTCCTTCAACACATGCAAATCAGTTCATCCAAGACTTCCTCACCAATATTATAATTTCCACATTATAATAACACTCATTATATCTATAAATTCCAAAATTCTGGAATTATGGGGTCAAGTCAAGGCATTAGACCCAAGACAAGGTCATTATGCTCCATAAGCATATGTTGTGGAAGTGATTTGTTCACATTAACTAATCAAGCAATTTGTGTAGATGTGCAAATGTATTTTGAGACATAAAACATGATCATAACGAGTTCTAGAGCAATAACAAGTCCAATCAAATTTTCACCCGTTGGGAAAACATAACAAATCTTCCTCAATAGGTAACATATGTAAAATATTAAATAAAATCCAATTCCAACACCACATATAGTCTAATTAGGGTATTTTAAACATGCCTGCAAAATTTAGTAAGAATCGGACAAACTTTATAAAATGCGGCTAGCTGCTACCTAGCCGCTAGCCAGCTGTCAGGGTGGTCGGCTGCCTGGGGGTGTCGGCTGACCATGCGGCTAGCCGCTAGGCAGCCAAACAGCCCTGAAAATAAACGGTTGACCAAGCAGCTAGCCACTTGGCTTGCCGACCTGGCCCAGGAGCAGTCGACTGCTCAAGTAGCTAGCCGCTGAGCCAACCGCCACTCGGGACAAGCCCAGAACATCTTGATTTTTGTTTTTAACACTTCCTTTGGCCATTAATTCATCAAAACACACACCATGAAATTCAATTCCAAACAAAACCCATAGTTTACATCATATTTTAGCCACTAAACTCTCCTTGATACTTGTATGGTATTCAAACCCAAAATTTTAATACTTTTACCACGTTTTCATGAAGAAGGAATAGAAGATGTAGAGTTATAATGATTGTGCTATGTCATACTCAATGAATATGACATATGCACCTAGTTCATATCGAAAATAAAGTTTTATCTGCACACTTACCTTGAATTGTTGATTGGCGTTGAGTAGAACACCTTTCTTCTTCTCCAAGCTCATCTTCTACAACTCTAAGTTCCAGCTGTTGTACCTTCTTCTTCTCCCTCTCCTTTTAAATTTTGGGCCATACGTCCAACACTAGTGTTCTTATAGTTTTTATTATGAGTCGTTATTAATCTAGGAGTCCTTATCTAACTTGGATTAGCCTTAATTCTCTACCCTTAGATTAGATTAGATTAACTATAACCTTTAGATTAAGTATCCTAGTTCTAGATGAACTAATCATTACTCCTTATCTAACTTAATCCTTATTAGATTAGGCTTAGTTTTAATTCTCTAATTAATCCTAGCCATTATAATAGATTAAGTGCTCCTACGAGATCCTAGCCACACATTATAACTTAAAGAGTTATAATAGTGTGTGATGCACTTAGTTTCCTACAATACAACCCACCAATCACAATCAATCAAAGTCAAACTTGTAGCTAACTTACTAAAATTTTAAATTAACCACAATTTTTTGATTAATTATATAATAACCCTGAAGTATTAGTTTGGATTATTACATTAACCCTATTATTTTAGTTTGGGTTATTACACATACCCTCCTTCTGTTGTGCCAGGGGCCGTCACGGTCCGTGAGAACCTATTACCCCTAACCCCCCCCCCCCCCCCCCCCCAATGGTGGTATTGGTGCATATAACTCCTAAGGACTACCAGAAATATGTCTCTCAGTACATGGAGTTGTATTATCAGATGATGTCCTGGACCCAGTATTGCAACTATGTGGAGCAGACAAATTATGGTGGGAGACAGCGTAGAGACAGAGATGATGATGCTGATGAGCATGCCCATCATTTGCTTTGGATATAAGTGACCCATACATGCAGACTTTAGATTAATGGCACTTGATTTCTAGTTTTATGTATTTTCTTAGTTTGACTTACATTCAAGGTTAGTTTGATCATTAATGGCATTTCCATTTTACTATTAAGTTATCTTTTAGTTGACTTACATTCACTTTTTGTACTATAGATATGGCATTTGATTTCTAGTTTTATGTATCTTTTAGTTCGACTTACATTCACTTTTACTTTGGCTTAATTACATATGGCATCTTTTTTACAGCGTGTAAGTTAAACCCCCTCCAGCAATGACTTTTAATGTGTAGGCATTTTGTTTTGCATTTTTTGATGTATTTGGATGCATTTAGGCGTTAATTAGGCATGTTTAAAGTTTGGGCACAAAAATCATCCAAAACTCATGGCTTCCCCACATTTCCCCAAGGCTTCCCCCTTTTCCCCCATGTCGCTGGAGCCACCTGGCGACATGCCAGTCGACATCGACATGGCGAAACTTGCCTCAGACTGTTAAGAGAACAAGATAAAGTTATAGGAATAGATCAAAAACTTCCAGCCTGAGGAGCGCATACTACTAAAAAGTAAAAGGGCGATGTCAGAGCAAAGAGTCGGTCGTTCAAGAAACTCCCTCAAAATGAGATGGGCAAAAACTTGCTGAAAAACTATTTATTGTCTAATGATAAATATGTTATCTCTAAACAATTCAAAATGTCACTTACCAACATAGTGAATGGTTCAGAATCATTAGGCGGCATTTAGCTATGATTAACTTAAATATCTGACTATTTTATAAACTTAAATGACTTTGGTAGAAAATGGTCCTTCGATTGCCACCTATTTCTAATGAATTTGGAGTTAAAATGCAAGAAAACCATTTAAAACAAGAAAAGGATAAAGACATTTTATTATTATGTCTTAAATGTTTTTACACCATAGCAAACCTATAATTAGCGCCATTTATGTAGTGTGACAATTGTAACTAAAATCAAACGCATCCTTTTTTTATTACATGGTGGCATCCTTGTGATTT
The DNA here is from genome assembly GCA_031762675.1 of Pachysandra terminalis. Classification (NCBI taxonomy): domain Eukaryota; kingdom Viridiplantae; phylum Streptophyta; class Magnoliopsida; order Buxales; family Buxaceae; genus Pachysandra; species Pachysandra terminalis. The sequence continues at coordinate 10,685,411 of JAUPMG010000005.1, forward strand.
CAACAATATTCATTTGAAACTCTAAAATCAAACCAAATTTTAGAGACTTGCAACAACGAGAAAAGAGTGTAACTGAGTATTAATCAGCAAGAGTGCATGTGTTTGATGAATTGGATATCAATCAAATATTAGGGGGAGGTGATTCCCATCGTTATATGAAGCCTTTTCAAGGATTAGGAGTTCTATTTCGGACACTTCAGGCGGTGGCATTAGTGATCGATCTACTCTAGCTATACAAGGTGGTGCTGATCATGGTGCTCATGGTGGCGGAAGGCAAAACAGAATTGTTATTCGTAGTGGTAATGGTCAAGGCCGAAAGCGAGGGGAACAAATAGGCATAGTGACCCATGTAATGGGAAGAGAGAATGTGCTCCTATTGTGGCCACACAGTTAATTGGTGTTGGGATTTACATGGAAAGCCAGACAAGTTTGCCAATCATGTTTCCCTGCTGATGGTGGTAATGGCATTCAGGTGACTACTCCTACCTCTAGTTCAGTTGATCCTTCATCTTCTAACTCCATTACCCTTTCCAAGGAGTATACGAGACTTGTTTGTGCTCAAGGAACTCAGCAGGCTACTCTTCCAACAACCACTCTAGTCCAGTTGGGTAATTCTTCTACTTGTTTGTCTTTCTTCCACCATGCCCTAGGTCATCAACTCAGGAGTCTACAACTACATGCCCAGTTTGTCAAGGATCTTTTTTACACTTCACTCGTCATCTTCATTTCAATATGTTATCCTTGCCAATGGCATTTCTTCCAAAGTATCTGATGTGAGAATTGTCCAACCTAATTCTGATCTAACATTGTCTTGTGTTTTTGAATATTCCAAAATTTCCTTTTAATTTAATGGTTGCAGTAAACGAAGGCTCCCAATTGCTTTGTTACTTTCTTCCCATCACATTGTATCTTTAAGTATCTAAGGATGAAGGCGTTTGGTGGAGGGCACGAGTCAAGAGGTCTCTACTACGTGGACGGAGGAACCAACACTGTTGCACTTCAGAGTATGTTGTCTTCACTCCAGTGACATAGTCGGTTTGGTCACCCATCCTTGGAGAATCTCAAGAAGCTGGTTCTATCCTTGAATCGTTTGAGTCATGTCAGTTCAGCAAACATCAGTCATTTTTAAACCACAAATTAGATATCCTTTGCAGTTAATCAACCACACTCCTGGAATCCGATTCAATCTCAATAAAATGAAGGCCGAGATCCGCACAATGAAATAAACCATCCAGAAAAGCAGGATCTCGGACACATTATTCATGCAGTGACCATAAATCAATCAATAAGCAGCAATGAAAGAGCATCCGAATCTCTTATAATTCCTCCACAACCACCGAGACTAGGATTGCCAAGAGAAGAACCATCCACATTAAGCTTACACCAACTTAAACTAGGACGCAACCTCCTCAAGATCTTAGGCTTTTTTGGCTAAACATATAAGAGATCAATACCCAATGCTTCCAATAACAAACAACCCAAAAATGGAGATGGACGTTTAGGTTTGAAGAAAAAAGATAATTCCCTCAGCCATCAAATCACCATGCTAATCACAAAACAAGAATAAAACCATTCTCAAACCGTCTAGAGTTGCTCTCAAGCCAGATCTCCCATAAGATAAAAGATGGAATAAAACCGATTATCACACCAGACTGGGAAGTGAAAGAAGCCTGAGCATACCAAGACATAATTGTGTCATGAATAGAAGCACCTCGCAAAAAAGGAACATCACAAATCTTCCCAAAGAAAGACCATACATCCAACGCAAGCAAACTCCCATCAAAAAGATGGTCAAGCGACTCAGAGAGGAAACGAGTACAGTAGCAACACTTCGAGGCCATACGAAAACCCCTAGCTTGAATAGACGAGTCAACAAGAATAACACGATGAAATACCTTCCAACCAAAAACCAAAATTTTGGCTAGCATAAAATTAACCCACACCCACCTCCACCACAAACGCGCAAGTTTCCTTTTCCTACAATAGTCAAAAGCTAACTTAGTAGAAAAAAACACCCTTAGTATTTGGCACCCAAACCAATCTGTCCAAACTGTTTGAAAGCCCAGTCTGAAGCTCCTCAATTTTTCCATTCACAAAGGACAAGCCAACCGCATCTAAATCATCATGACACCTCCCTGCCTCAAAAAACTCCTTGACAGAGAAATGGAAAGGAAAATCATTAGACGGCAAAGACGAAGCAATGGAGCCCGAACGCAGCCAATTATCATAAAAGAACTCTGTTTCACCCTTATCGGCAAGCCAAGAACAATATTCCAAAAAAAATTGCTACTTTTTTTTAGAACTCTCCAAATCTTGGAACCCGACTGGCTATCCTTGGCCTATAGATCTAATACATATAATTGAATAGTCCTAAAACACCAAAATACATCCAAAATAATTTCTAAAACAAGAAATATATCCTACTAAAATTTACAAACGAATTTCCTAGATAATCCTAATTTTAAATTACTTTCCTACTCAAACTCTAATAAATAATTAAATCCCAACCTAAAAAGGACCCAAATAATTGGGTTTGCAAGATAATCCATGGATATGGCCCCCACTAACAAGTATGGGCATAAACAGACAATTAAATGAACTGAACTATTCCACATCACTGTACTTCACTTTAATGGTGCTTGGAAGCTTGTCTCTATTCCTCCAAGTAAGGATATTACTGGATGTCGCTGGATCTTTACAATCAAGTGTTTACTAGATGATTCTATAAAGCGATTGAAGGCCCGTCTTATGGCCAAAGGGTATATCCAGACTTATGGAGTGTAACTACTCTGAGACCTTTTCACTCGGTGGCTAAGTTATGATCAGTTTCGATTCGATAGAGATTTTCGGCTGCAGATTCGGGTTCGTGTGCATCAAGGTACGTGATCCGGGTCGTCTACAACCTTCATTGGTATCAGAGCTACCGCGATACATCTTCATTGGATTGAGGTACGTCGAGAAACCTCGTCTGATCTGCAACCTAGTTGCTGCTTTTTCTTTTTGTAGAAAATTGTTGCGCATAGACTGTTGCGTGCCCCATGCGCTGGGCTACCGCACACGCCCTACAGCGCTGGGCTGCCGTACTAGGCATGAGTCAAAGAGATTAATTTTCTTTAAACGAATTAATTTTCTATTTTAAATAAATAAAAAAAATTATTGATTTCATGCGATCTATATGATTTGTTAGAATTTTTGGACGCATGATTTAATTATTTTTATTTGTATTGTTGTATGAGGTTAACATGTCAATAATATCATGATTTGAGATTATTTTGTTTGCATGATTGAGATTAACATGTAAATAATATCTTGATTTGAGATTATTTTGTTTTGCATGATTATATGAGGTTAACATGTAAATAATATCTTAGTTGAGATTATGTTATTTCCTAGATGGGTTTTGCATATTATGGATTAAAAGTAGTATTAAAATCTTATTGTATTGGTGATGATTATTCATTACGACCTACGGTCTAGTGTATTTTTGATTTGATAAATAAAAGATTAATATTATTGTTTAGTCCTAGATAATTATGCAAAATCAACAATGTTTGTATATGAGATGTTAATTATATATGTATGTTAATTATCATGATATGGCCGCTTAGTATAGTAGCTGACCTAAACAAGGATGAGAAATTGGATGGTAAGAACTATAACATATGGCATAGGAAGATCCAATATCTCCTCGATGAGTCCGAGGTCCTAGAGACTTTATCACATAGCCTAAGTTATCCTGAGGGAACCACTGCCTAGCATCGTAGAGATATGGAGGCTTATCAGGCTTGGGCCAAGAAGGATCATCGTGCATGCTTTACTACGTTGAGTAGTATGCACAATGATCTCATTGGCGAATTTGAAGCCAATAAGACTGTACTTAAGATGTGGAATGCACTAAAACTCACATTCACCGGTACCTCGACTACCTGATTACATGCACCGATGATGAAATTTGAGACCTACAAGATAGCCCCCAGCGTGAGCTTGGTTGAGCATCTTAGGAAGATGTCATATATGATACGAGATCTGAAAGCCGCAAAGAATTGCCTGACAGATGAGCAGCCGATTCTCGTTGTTCTGAGATCCTTACCTGACTAATGGGAGCACATGAAGCTCCTCATGATGCACTATGAGAACATTAAAATGTTCAATAATTTGTCGCATCATCTTGAGCTTGAGGCAAAGCGTCAGATCACAAGGTCTAACAGAACTGTGCTCTTAGCCATACCGACGAAGCGCAAGACAATCAGGTCTAGGCGCAAGCGCAAGGGTAAGGTGCCCCAACAGGGGGAAACAACTGAGAAAGCACCTAAGGTAAAAAAATGTACCAAGCTCCCTAAAGAGGGAAGCGTGAAGGAAAGAGAAACATGTCCAAAGTGATCTGCTATAGCTAATAAAGATGCTTAGACTAGTTTTTCTGTTTTGCTCAGTAGAGATTGCATCTCCAGAATCAGTTTTATATGGTAAAGTATTTATTTCTGATAGCATGTTGAAACTTGATATTGATAATTCAAGTGCTGCAAATTTTGTTTCTAAATTAACTTCGCATGATGATGATGTTATTATTTCTAATTCATTAAGATGGCATACTAGATTAGGCGATATAGGGTTAGAGAGGATGAACCAATTAGCTAAAGCAAGTCTACTAAAATCACTTGCCAAGGTCCAGTTACCCGTTTGTGAGCATTGTTTAACCGGTAAGTCATGAGAAAGCCATTTGATAAGGTAGTGAGAAGAAGCGTTCCTTTAGAGTTAGTTCATTCTGACATATGTGGACCAATCAATGTTAGGACCCGCCACGGAGAGTCTTATTTCAGCACATACATCGATGATTACACGCAATACGGTTATGTGTACTTGATTTCCCACAAGTCGGAAGCATTAGATTGCTTTGGACGCTTTGTGACGGAAGTCAAGAACCAATTAGATTGACACATGAAGTGTCTCCGTATCGATAGAGAACGCGAGTTTTTATCTGATATGTTAAGAAGAGGAATCCGTAGGCAATTGACGACCCTAGGCACACGTCAGCAGAATGGTGTTGCAGGGAGGAGCCGTACTTTGTTAGACATGGTGAGGTTGATGATGGAGCATGCGTCTCTATCCATTAGTTTTTGGGGAGATGCACTTATGACTACAGCCTACATCTTAAATCGTGTCCCTACGAAGTCAATTCCTAGCACACTATACTGGTTATGGAAAAGCAAAGCGCCTGACCTAACCCACATGAGGCCATGGAGATCTATATGTTATGTTAATGAAACTTCCCACCATAGAGGGAAGCTAGACAAGAGAATCATTAAGTGCATATTTATGAGATACTCAAAGCACTCAAAGGACTATGTCTTTGTCCATACAAACTAGATTAGAAACACTCAATCCGATGTGGCAAAATAAGTCTGGGGCATAGGAGAGACTTTTAAGATTGTATCTCCATGTCAGTTTTATGGAACTTGATATGGAGTCGCTCCTCCGTTATTTTGTGCTCGTCGGTCGCACGTTCAACGACCTGTATGATTAATATCCATGATAGAAAGATACGATGTACATGAGAGATGCACACTTCGTGCCCACTATGGCTAAGTGGAAGATGTTGGATTTTAGAGATAGGTCGACCCCAGTGGGCCAACCTGGGTCCCCACTTAATAGGACGTCAATGCTTGATTAAAAGTGTGGATGTGGATAACTCTCTCCTAATTTGATTGAAAGATTAAGTCTTAGGAGGAGTTGAGTTGAGTCTTCTATTTGTAGAAGACTCCTCCTCCCTACCCAAAAAGTTACTATTCACGTTTTGGAAATCCACCCCTAGAGAACTCTCTCTTCTCTTCATCTCTTCTTCCTACAGAGATCTGGTTTTGCTATAAAGGTTTATACAAAGCCCTAGGTCGATTGAGTGTGGATTCGTTGTATGTGGTTCTAATATTCACATATTCCGACATGGGACGTTTTCCGGTTCGATAAAGATTTTAGGTTGTAGATTCGGGTTCGTGTGCGTCGAAGTACGTAATCCAGGTCATCTACAACCTTGACTTTCGACTGAGATGATGTTTCCCTCTTGAACTGCACAAAATCTAAATGCAGAATCCCGATCCATCAAACTTTTTTAATCCGGTACCTTGTTAAACCATAAGAATTGCAACAAAGACCCATAATACCCATCTTTCTTTCTCTAGTAAGGGATGTGTTCCCTTCCTTTTCTTTCCCGGTCCAGGAGAGAAGGCATTGCATCTCTGCAATAACAATTCTACTACACAAACTAGTGCATGTCATCTGATTCATGAACATTATCTTCCTAATTAGCTTCATCAAGTTACCACTAATTTTCCCCTCGTTGAATAAGAAGCAATCAAACCATTGCCATCACGAGGATCAATCTTTTGTGAGACACTAATTATTATCACGGATCCAACAAGCAATGGTATATTAATTCTGTATGTTAAAGGAAACCCATATCTAATAATGTTTTCATTACAGGAGAAATATCTTCATCTCCTGCCCCTTTTATGATATTTGATGCACGAAAGAAGAAAGGACCTCTTATTCACGCAGGAGAAATTAACAATCAAGCAATTTAAAGAAATATTAATTTGCGATATATCAGCTTCCCGGTGTGGAAATGGAAGTATCTCACCTTTGCCAAATCCCGGTAAAGTTTATTAACCGTCATGTTCATCGAGTCTCGCTCCTTTGATAGCATAGTCTTCAAATATGAACAGATAACAACCAATCCACCATCAATTCAAACT